>JARFJB010000762.1:7720000-7887500 GCA_036346205.1 Vesta saturnalis | reverse complement strand
AAACACATTGCCTTTTATTTGGCTATTCTAGTGAATCCATAAAACATTTCAATAAAGGTCGGTTTCACAAGGGATGCACCCTGGTTATGGAGTAATTTGATTACCGCAGTTAGCATGCTGTAATTGTTGTGTGACAAATTGCAATCACTACACGATAGCGGGTTGGAACAAAAATTAAATTAATTCATTTTTAGTGAATGAAAGTTTCACATACGAGAAGTAATTTATGAATTTGAGAAAAGCATATTTCTTACCACTGTGTTAAACAGTGCCTTGTAGAGTTTTGTACCTTACTTTATTTATGAGTTCATTTGTTATTGACGAAAATAATAAGAAACGTTGTACGTGTTTCAAACTTTTGCCTTTTCAGAATTTATGAAGTGATAATTTATTCATATTTTCGAATACAATTAAAGTTAATGTCAATTTTTCAGAATTGTTTAAGATTTTACAAACTTTACATTGAGAAATAAGTTAGTTATTTATCAAGTCGTTCATGATTGTACTATATAGGACATAGAGATATGTCGATAAATATCGATTGCTTTAGACAATACCGAACTCTGAGTTTTATTGTATGTAAACGTAAAGTTCTTTTTTTGAAGTATTCTTTCAGCTACCTTATGTGATGTGATGTGAAGTCAAGTGAAAATTGGTATTTTTCGCCAAGCCTCTCTACGCTCCTACTATGATAGAAGCATGGTCCGTAACGATAACCAACTAGAGCGTTGATCTCATGAAGGAATGAATAACAAAAAGTTCCGCAAAGTAAACTTTAATAATAAAGAATTGTGGAAAATAGTTAACAAATGGAGTTAGTTCAATTTGAGAAATACCATAGAGTAAGCGGAAAATAATTTGATATTGCAATTTATTGTTTATTGTTGTTAAATTATATCTTACGTTTGAAAATATGGCCATGAAGGACAAGGATAGCGTTATTTGTAGATGACTGTAGATAGAAAAAGATAGATAAAAGCTCACTTGCACTTGGAGGTTTGGACAGAGTAAGTTAAACGATTAACAAATAAAGAAAAAAAATTATCATTATTTATTGCATTATTACTTATACATAAGATACACTGGCAACAAGTTTAACAGTTGGAATGCATTCCTAAATGACTGGAATTCAGAGGTGCATAAGTGATTATTTACAAAGCAAAAAACTCTTTTCTTTTTAAAACCGTTTTATTACTCTAATCTTTGCTATAAAAATTATAATTGTCTTCGAATTCCATATTTTGAATTTGTGCTTGGTACCGTAGTCTAAAGCGATTAAATTTTAATTAATTAATTAGTTTTAAACCTTTTTCGCACTTTTGACACAACGAATGTATAATTTATAGCACATATTTCTAAATCAACACCAAATCTTATATGTTAAAATAACCGGGTCATTTAGTTCACGCAGATTGCGAGACAACTGCTTGACAGATTTCGATTTTTACTTTCTTGCTAAACAAGAAAGTATTGCGGTCGAAAAAAATCAGAAAAAATAAGTTTATTTTGATGTTTTACGACTCCCTGAAATTTTTTCAAAATGTCTGTCTGCGTGTGTCGTGTGTGTGTGTGTGTATGTGTGTGTGTGTGTGTGTGTGTGTGTGTGTGTGTGTGTCGTGCGTGCGTACGTGCGTGCGTGCGTGCGTGCATGCGTTCGTGCGTGCGTACGTGCGTGCGTGCGTGCGTGTGTGCGTGCGTGCGTACGTGCGTGCGTGTTTCCTTGCCAGCCGAAACTATACGGACGATTTTGATGAAATTTGGAATGAAGGCCTATGAGACAATTATGTCGACAAAACAAGCTTTTAAACACAATAGGTACACAGGTGGTGAAAATAAAGGTGTTACTGTGGGGGCAAGTTTTCAAACTTTGACATAGAAGATTGAAATTCAGGTCATCAATAACCCGAATGAAATGAAATTTTTTGCCACTTTTAAAACTTTGAAAATTGAATATGGCCGCAGTTACAGTCACATACACATTTTTTGTTAGAAATATATATTTCCGACACCGTTCAAGATATAAAAGTATTGGAAATAGATATGCGTAGTTAAGTAAAGGTTCTTTAAAGAGATTTCTTTACATAATAAATTATGATATAATTTTGCCTACATTTAAGCAGCCAAACTTAAGCAATTATTCGAAACTGATTTATTCAAAATTCTCTCCAAGCATTTTTTTTTTTGTATTTTTATATTTTCTAGGCAACCAGCCACTCTGATGAATGCAACTAACCTGCTTCTTCTAAAGCTACTAGTATAGGAGTTATGAATGTTCAAATATTGAATATTGATATTGTTATAACTTTCTAACTATTTTGATTACAAACTTTGAATTTTTGAAATAAACGTTGTTCATTTGCGCTAATGAAATGATATTATCCTGATGGAAATACTACTGGTTTTTCCGGAAATTGAAAACATTGCTCTTACTGCTGGTATAACATACACATATTCTTACTTTATTTGTAAGGGAGCGTAATTTCCTTTAAAATGATATGAAGCAGTCCATAGTTATCTTGAAAGGGAAGAGAGATATCTGTTTTTAACTTTCAAGCTACATATACATACATATGTAGGTATAGAAGGATATGCAATCGACTGTTTTTTCACTATCGCTAAATCGACTTATTAGCACATTTTAAAACTTTTGGCCAAGATCGGTCATGATGTCTGGATGTCTCGGTGTGTTTTTGGTTTTTTTAAATATTTCTAAATCAGCTGAATATATCAAAGATATAAAAGTACCCAATATATTTTTTAGTACTTTGCAAAGAAGGTCCTGTAATGCACTAGCATTCCCCTAGTTTACTTTTTTTCGGTAGAAAAAAAATCGAAAAAAATAAGTTGAGTTGTTTTGATGTTTCACGACTCCCTGGACCCGAAACAAAAATTTTGAATTTTTTTCAAAATGTCTGTGTGTGTGTGCATGTGCCTGTGCGTGTGCGTGAGCGTGTGCGTGTGCGTGTTCGTGGGTGTGTGGGTGTGCGGGTGTGTGCGTGTGTGCATGTTTGCGTGTGTGCGTGTATACGTGTGTGCGTGTGTGCGTGTATGCGTCTGTGCGTGTGTGCTTGTGTGAGTGTGTGCGTGTGTGCGTGTGTGCGTGTGTGCGTGTGTGCGTGTGTGCGTGTGTGCGTGTGTGCTGTGTGCGTGTGTGCGTGTGTGACGTGTGTGCGTGTGTGCGTGTGTGCGTGTGTGCGTGTGTGCGTTTGTGCGTGTGTGCATGTGTGCGTGTGTACATGTGCGCGTGTGCGCGTGTGCGTGCGTGTGTACGTGCGTGCGTGCGTGCATGCGTGCGTGCGTGCGTGGGTGGGTGCGTGCGTGCGTGTGTGCGTGCGTGCGTGCATGCGTTCGTGCGTGCGTGCGTGCGTGCGTGCGTGCGAGTGTGTGTGTCTGTCGTCACTTGCCAGCCGAAGCTATACGGACGATTTTGATGAAATTTGGAATGAAGTTAAACGCAATAGGTATATAGGGGTGAAAATAAGGGTGTTACTTTGGGGGCAAATTTTCAAATAGGAGATTGGAATTCAGGTCATTAATAAATCGCACGAAACGCATTTTTTGCCATTTTTTAAAGCTTTCAAAATTGAATATGGCCGCAGTTACAGTCACATATACATTTTTTTTTGTAGAAATATATATTTCCGATACCGTTCAAGATATAAAAGAATTGGAAATAGATGTGCGTAGTTAAATAAAGGTTCTATAAATAGATTTCTTTACGCAATAGATTATTGTATAAATTTGCCTACATTTAAAGGGGTCGAGCTTAAGCAACTTCGAAATTGATTTATTCAAAATTCACTACAAGCATTTTTCTTATATTTTCTAGGCAACTAGCTACTCTTATGAATGCAACTAACATGCTTCTTCTAAAGCTACTAGTATAGGAGATATGAATTTTCAAATATTTGATATTGATATTGTTATAACTTTCTAACCATTTTGGTTACAAGCTTGGGATTTTTCAACCTACGTATACATATGTGGGTATAGAAGGTTATGCAATCGACTTTTTTTAACTATCGCTAAATTGACTTGTTATCCCATTATACAACTTTTGACCAAGTTTCGTCAACATCGGCCATGATGTCTACATATCTCGGAAAGGGGGGTTTATTAGGGTCAGTTTTTGGTTTTTATTAAATATTTCTAAAACAGTTGAATATTTCAAAGATATAAAAATACCCCATATATTTTTTAGTATTTTTCAAGAAAGTCCTGTAACATACTAGCATTCACCTAGTTTTTTTTTTTTTTGATATGAAGGTATTTTGCATAGCAAGAAATAATGGAGCCAGAATTTTATTTTAAGGTTTTAATTTTTTTGAAAAAGGCTAGCAACCGACGCTAATACTGTTATCCATTTAAATCATTATGCGTTTTATTATCATGATTAAATTTAATTTTAAACGCCATATTTTGGGGAGGAAAGCTAGTTTACGTAAAATCTACAATTTCACAATTTTAAATTGTAGACAAACTAACGATCATCTAAAAGAACGGCCAGAGAACTGAATTAATGAATGAAAAAAAAAACGCTGCAAATTGTATCAATACTTCCACATCAAAAAATCGGTTTTTTTGTAAATAACTCGAAAACAATTAACTTTGCAAAAAAATTACAAGAATGCTTGTCGATCAGAAATTTGATTTTCTATTTAATAACAAAATTTCAAAAAAATCATGTGGACGGGTTTCAAAACGGAGTTTTTTGGAAATATTTCGAAAAAACACTTTTTGTATTGGTGTTGTAATGGTATTTTCACTTTTTAAATATGTTAAGTAGTTCCGGAGATATTTTGAAAAAACCGTTTTTTTAAAGTGACGTTTTGTTCGATAGAAAAATTATAGGGACAAAAAATTCACAATTGTATCACTTTTCACATATTAAAAGGAAAAAGATCTGAAAAAATAAAAATTTGCAAAAGGGGTACTTACCCACCAATTTTACCCCTTTCCCCATACTCCACTGACCCCAAAAACAATCAGTCGCGTTGGGTAGTTGACATCTATATTTGTGCCCAATTTCAAGTTGATATGTTAAGACCTTCGAAAGATATGGAGTACACACACACAGACAAGATTTTTTTACTCAAAGTTTGTTTTTGGACGTTTTCGAACATTTTAAAGCGATTGAGCAAATAAAAATTTTTTAAAATTTTCTGTTGGGTGTGGCAGTAACACATAAATAGTGTGTATTTCTTTTTAATTGTGTACTTTAAAGTACAAAAATTATATGTTTGGATGGTTATTATCCTCAAAGAATAACGTGAATAAGTTAGAAAAAAAAACGAAAAAGAAAATGATTACAGATCAATCTGATATACAAAAACAGTGAATTTAATTAGGCTCTAGAAGAACAAAAAATATATTTTGGGTTCTTTTAAACATGATATCAACTATTCATTATATTAAAGAAATTATCTCTCAACGACATCATCACGTTGGTGGTTGGATGCCTAGCTTGACTTCGTTTTGCGACTGATGGTATGAGTAAGGGAAAATGAAATATGTATTACGAACCCCTCTTAAATGCTTTCAAATGACGCCATATTTCTATACATTTGATTTACCTTGACCTCTGATCGAGTAGGGGTCACTCAATCGTGGTCAAAATAGGAGGTGCACGTCTTTAATTGATATTCTATCAATTAGCGAATATAAACTTAAAACACGTTGAATCATTAATCCTGTAATCGCGGTCATGGCTTTTGACCTATATTTGTGAGAAACAGGTCAAATGTTAAGGTCATTGAAGTGCATATACTATCGACTAATACTAATATTGCCATAGATTATTCACTAAAGATTTTGTCGATCTTCACCATTGACCCAGTAGGGGTCACCAGGTCAAAATGGGCGGTGCATACCTTTAGTCCGTATGTTATCATCTGGGGAAAGCAGATTTGAAAAAACCTTGACCCTATATAATCTCGGACGCCGACTGAAGAAGGGATGGGAGTACGGATGTGCTGAACCAGACTGATAATGCGAAATAATGCGAGTGTAACCATATTATGCTGTGCATAACCTAACAGGTAATGATTGATTGTTAATGTTCAAGTTATGACATTGGTTGATTTGGGATTGTGTTGATAACTTAGGGATGCTAGTTCATGAAAATCAATATTACTTAGGGATGGCTTCCTAAGCCAAACTATACATTCGTTGGTAACAACATGTACTCCTGTTTTAATTTTATTCACTTATCTAGTCATTGACTGTGTATCTAAATACTTTAAAGTGAGGATTTCCACCCAAGTCTATTCTCTATTTGGACTAATTGCTAACCCGTGTAATTCTATTTTTCCAAATTATCTACCCACGCAGTACGTTCTTAAGCACTAGTATGTAATACCACTGATAGCCAGCATACACGCAACTGATGTCATACTTTGGAACAACCCCAGATGGCATCAATTCTTAATAAATATTAACATTTTGTTGACCGAAGTAGTGCAGCAGAAATATGCAACACAAGCTTAATAAGGGTTATACGTTTTTATGTTTATCTATATTTTTCATTATGGTGACTATAAGTTTCTTTACGTTATTTTTCTGGTTAACGTTTTAACGTTAACCTGTACTTTGTGAAATATTTACTTCACTAACTTTGCAGTGCACTTTTCGATAATTAACAATTTTTTAATGCGGGGTAGGATTAGGCTAGGTATTCATCATGTTTAGTCATAGACGCGTATGAGGCGCAATTAGAAAGCAAATTTGGGAACCAATTGTTATTCATCGTACATCTAAATTGGCACGTTTGTAATTGTTTTAAGCGTAAACGTAAATGTGTATTGATCAGAATACGGTTTGCTAGGAATCAAAAATGGCGTAGATTTGAAATTATGTTATATTTTTAAACGTACTTTTTAGACATTTATATGTTTTTGATTATACTTATGGTGACGATAAAAACTGTCTACAAAGTTGCAAGTTATCTGTCTAGTAATATATAACAGTAGTAAGGCTACTAATAAGAAACAATTTAGTATTATTAATACTATCATTTAAACTTTTTCCGGGTTTAAATATAACCATATATATTTTTTAAATAACAACATGACCTTGAATTAAGTCTCGATTCAAATAAATTATTTTTAATGTTAGAAGTCTTATCATATGATTAATCCGTATAAAAACATATGGATCAAATGCACTTGTTTATATTCTATGATGGCTTGTCTGCCTATTGTATTTCGAAAGAATTTATTATATTTAATGTAACATATCTAAAATTAGAAATATAAGAGATAAGCTGTCGTTATTTTCTACCAAAACATCATGTTTGATAAAAGTGTGAGCGACAGACAGCGTATTATCTGTAAAAGAGTTCATTTTAAAATAGACTATTTATTCTATTTATAGAATAAATGCTTAAGATACAGGTCAAAACATACAATTGTAATTGGTTAAAGTTAAATCATCTGTGCCCATTTTGATCACAGTGTAGCCAACTAACTAAAAATTTAAATTTATTTTGCAAGTAGGCAAGCTAATAAAATGTGAGGTAGTTTTGCAACTTTCTTTGGGCCATCAAAAGTGGTGAGCAAAAGATACAGCTTGTAAGTATTTAATAAACTGAATACCTATTACAAAACTACACTGATTTTAACTGTTGCCCTTGGAAGTGCTTCACACAATATTTGACATACTTCTTCTAATACGAACAAACTTTTCTTTAATTCCAACCTTGTAAATTTCGATAATGTGCTTCGTGAGTTGTCTGGATACCTATAGCTCGTGGAATGTCGATATTTTACAGTGTCCTAAATATAATGCGAAATTAAACATATGTTTAGATATTTTAATAATTTCTACCAAATATTTTGCATTTATCGAAATACATTACAACCAATACACGCGTGAGTAATACTTGCTGTATATTTCATGTTAAGTAAGCATTAAATTTTTAGTAATAATTGTGATATGCACTAAATATTAAACCATTATGTGATTCATATGGTACCTTGAAATAGTACAAGTTTTCTAGGAAAGTGCGTTTTGCTTAATATTTATATCCTTTAAAAGAATATGCAGATTAGTATAGTTCATTTAATAGAGGAAAATGTGATCGTACGGATTAAGTTAAGGAAAACATGAGACTTTCTTCTTATTTGTTATGACTATCTCTGCGATTATATTATTGCATACTACTTGAAATTAAACATTTTCATCAGCGAAAATTTTTTCCGTACAAGTTCACATAGTTAAAAAAAGTATTACTTTTATTCTATAATTAATCTAAACCTTCTTACTTTATTTGATGTAGTTATATATTTAATGATATAATATCTATAAGTCCTAAACTTTTATTGCCAAATAAAGAGAATAAAATCCACCGCCGCCACCAGATATTACTGGGATCTAAGTCTCTAGCGTTTGTCAATTTGACATGCAACCTCTATTTGAGTTGAATTATTGAGGATGAAACAAAAATATACTCACCCCTCTTACGCCATAAACCCTCAGATCAACAGCCAAGAAGGATGTCTACACAAAATGCTAAATGATTGCAATATTTTTTTAACCTTTTGAGCTATTGCGGATCAAAGAAAATCACATTCACCTTTCTTGTCCCGTATTCCGCAGATTCACCCAGACCAAAAATCATTGGGACCTAGAAATTTAGGTTATAAACACGTATGAGCAATGTCGCATATCAAGTTATTGAAATATCACGCGCGCAACGTTTATCACGAACACATACACACGCAGACCCCTCCCTCCACTCCATATATACTCACACATACACACACTCACACACTCACACACTCACACACACACACACACACACACACACACACACACACACACACTAACACACTCACACACTCACACACTCACACACTCACACACTCACACTCACACTCACACACTCACACACTCACACACTCACACACACTCACTCACACACCACACACTCACACACTCACACACACACTCACACACTACACACTCACACACTCACACACCACACACTCACAACTCACACACTACACACACACCTCACACACTCACACTCACACACTCACACCTCACACACCACACCTCACACACTCCACACACTCACACACTCCACACCACTCACACACTCCACACACTCACACACTACACACACTCACACACTCACACACTCACACTCACACACTCACACACCACACACTCACACACACACCACACATCACACACTCACACACTCACACACTCCACACACACCACACTCACACACTCACACACTCACACCTCACCACACTCACACACTCCACACACTCACACCCACTCACACTCACACACTCACACTCACACACTCACACACTCACACACTCACACACTCCACCACACTCACACACTCCACACACACTCACACTCACACACACTCACACACTCACACTCACACACTCACACTCACACTCACACACTCCACACTCACACACTCACACACTCACACACTCCACACTCACACACTCACACACACTCACACACTCACACTCACACACTCACACACCACACTCACACTCACACACTCACACACTCACACACTCACACTCACACACTCACACACTCACACACTCACACACTCACACACTCACACACACCTCACACACTCACACTCACACACTCACACCTCACACTCACACTCACACACTCACACTCACAACACTCACACACCACTCACACACTCACACTCACACACTCACACACACTCACACACCACACACTCACCACACTCACACACTACACCTCACACCACACACCACACCCTCCACACTCACACACTCACACACTCACACACTCACACACTCACATCTCACACACACTCACACACTCCACACTCACAACTCACACTCACACTCACACACTCACACTCACACCACTCACACTCACAACTCACACTCACACACTCACACACTCACACTCACACTCACACACTCACACACACACTCACACTCACACACTCACACACTCACACACTCACACTCACACCACACACTCACACACCACACCACACCCCACACACACACACACCTCACACACTCACACTCACACACTCACACTCACACATCCACCACACCACCACACTCACACACTCACACACTCACACACATCACA
This sequence comes from Vesta saturnalis, assembly GCA_036346205.1. Classification (NCBI taxonomy): domain Eukaryota; kingdom Metazoa; phylum Arthropoda; class Insecta; order Coleoptera; family Lampyridae; genus Vesta; species Vesta saturnalis. The sequence goes on along the minus strand of JARFJB010000762.1, from coordinate 7,877,384 downwards.
CACTCACACACTCACACACTCACACACCTCACACACCCACTCACCACCACTCACACCTCACACACACTCACACACTCACACACTCACACACTCACACACTCCACACACTCACACACACTCACACTCACACCTCACACACTCACACACTCACACACTCACACACTCACACACTCACACACTCACACACTCACACACTCACACTCACACACTCCACACTCCACACCTCACACACTCACACACTCACACTCACCACTCACACACTCACACACACACTCACACCACACTCACACACTCACACCACACACACACCACACCACACACTCACACACTCACACACTCACACACCACACTCACACACTCACACACTCACACCACCACACTCACACACTCACACACTCACACACTCACACACACCTCACACACTCACACTCACACTCACACACCACACTCACACACTCACCACACACTCACACACTCACACACACACACACCTCACACTCACACACTCACACACTCACACACTCACCACACTCACACACTCACACACACACTCACACACTCACACACTCACACACTCCACACTCACACTCACTCACACCACACTCACACACTCACACACTCACACTCACACACTCACACACTCACACCTCACCACACACTCACACACTCACACACACACACACCTCACACTCACACACACCACCTCACACACTCACACACTCACACACACCTCACACACTCACACACCCACACTCACACACTCACACCTCACACTCACACCACACTCACACTCACACACTCACACCCACACACTCACACACTCACACACTCACACCTCACACACTCACACACTCACACACACTCACACACTCACACACTCACACACTCACACACTCCACACTCACACCTCACACACTCACAACTCACACACCACACTCACACACTCCACACTCACACACTCACACCCACCTCACACTCACACACTCACACACTCACACACTCACACACTCCACACACTCACACACTCACACACTCACACACTCACACACTCACACCACACTCACACCACCACACACTCACACACTCACACACTCACACACTCACACTCACACACTCACACACTCACACTCACACTCCACACCACTCACACACTCACACACTCACACCCACACTCACACTCCACACACTCACACCTCACACACTCACACACTCACACACTCACACACTCACACTCACACACTCACACACTCACACACTCACCCACACTCACACACTCACACACTCACACCACCTCACACACCATCACACTCACACACTCCACACACTCACACACTCACACACTCACACCACCACACTCACACACTCACACACTCACACACTCACACCACCCACACTCACACACTCACACACTCACACACTCACACACTCACACCACTCACACACTCACACACTCCACACTCACACTCCACACTCACACTCACACACCACACTCACACACTCACACACTCACACTCACACACTCACACACTCCACACTCACACACTCACACACTCACACTCACTCACACTCACACACCTCACACTCACACCTCACACCACACTCACACACTCACACTCACACACTCCACACACCACTCACACACTCACACACTCACACACTCACACACTCACACTACACTCACACTCACACACTCACACACTCACACACTCACACACACTCACACACTCACACACTCACACCTCCACACCCACTCACACTCACACACTCACACTCCACACACTCACAACTCACACACTCACACCTCACACACCTCACACACTCACACACTCACACACTTACACACTCACACTCACACACTCACATACTCACACTCTCACACTCACACACCTACACTCACACACTCACACTCACACTCACACACCTACACCACACTCACACACACACACACACTCACACACTCACACACTCACACACTCACACACTCACACACTCACTCACTCACACACCTCACACCACTCACACACTCACACACTCACACACTCACACACTCACACCACTCACACACTCACACACCACACACCACACTCACACACTCACACACTCACACACTCACCACACCTCACCACCCACACTCACACTCTCACACACTCACACACTCACACACTCACACACTCACACACTCACACACTCACACACTCACACACGCACACACTTTCACACTCACACACTCACACACTCAGACACTCACACTCACACACGTTATATAGTATAATTCTAGTTATATGGATTTCTGGATTTCTTTGCAATATTGGTAGGACTTTAATTCCATCAAAATAAATGCAATAATGGAAAATCTATGTGGATTGGTCAATATTGCGATGACATAATACTACCGCGCCGTCCACATAAATACAACGATATAATTATGGTTGTCAAATAAGTGTAATATAGCGTCGTGGTATTCCATTTATAACGTTATATTGTGTAACACTGCATAAACGTAGGTTTATCGGTCTCTGCAATATAGCCTATTTTATGTTCGACCTATATGTCTGATAATTGAAAATCTGTACCTATAGATAAGTCAACATAGGGATGACGTAGTGTCAGTGTATCGCCAGTATTGTATTTACAATGTTGTTATTGTGTAACAGCTGCATTACATGCAAGCCTGTACCGATAGGTCAACGTTGTAATATTGTTATTACAACTACCTATATATTATGATTTAAAATTGTTAAATCCTAGTTAAGTGATTACATGTTCAATTTTTTGTTTCCTTATCTAAAAAGGAATTTTTTTTCAAGTCCGCATGAGCAAATTTGGTACTGAAATATTAGTTACACTATGTATGTGATACTAATTAGAATTTTTCTGCTTTAAATGGAGTTAATAGTGATTGTGGTGTTTTCTATTATGTTATATGCAGTTGATGGTCGTTTGAAGAATTGACCAGTTTACAATGCTCTTGCTACTTTAAGATTACATTGATTCATATTTATGGGTTATTTTAACTGTCCTTTTTTTATCCTTTATATAGCTAACTTTCGTATATTATATTTTCCTTGATTGAACCTTAGTTTAACACCTGTACATATTTTAACAAACACAATTAGGTCATTTGTGATTACGTTCTAGTAGTGTTTATATGAATGAACTCAAATAAATCGGTGGAAAGTTTTTTGAATCGGCTGACAAATGTTTTAATGTGATATTTAAAATTAAATTATCGTTAAACTTAACGTAACGTTTATTGAATATTGTGTCAGTATTCATTACAAGGTTGTAGTTGTATTGTGTAACACTGGTCAAATATAGGTTAAAAGTTAAATTTTGTCTTTACTTCAGTCATAAACAATAAGTACCTATCATTACGTGATGTTTCTTGTTGAACTCTCACTCTCTATTCTAACTGCACTAAAATCTGTCTTACTGTTCAAATCTCTTTAGAAATTCTTACCCTTAACCCATTAATGTCCATAATCCCCATTTGGGGATCGCGCATTTTTTCTCTTAAAGCCACGTTGTTTTTATGTTGGCAATACTGTTTCATTGTTTACATCGTTCGTTGATGATTCACATCGAAGATTTGAACAGTAACATCATTGATTTTTAATTAGGGTGAGTACACTTTATATTTCTCTAAACTGATTGTGGATTTTCGGAGCAAAAATAAAGTCAATTTTACAAATGATATTATTTGGGAAAAAGAATTAATTATGTGTATAAAAATTATTCTTTCATTTAGGATTGAGACTGTGTTACGAGCATTTATTTTTCTATATCATTACGTTTATTATTACAGACAGGTTCGCATGAAGTTTGGTTTGTTTGAGATAAAATTACCAACATTTTTGTGCGCTATATTTAAACCCTTGAGGTCAATGGTCTACGCCCTTTGATTTTACTTACAATTATTACTTTGGGTAAACAGTAAAGTTTTTAAGTAATGAATCACTTCGATTTGTTACTGTTTTCTACAGAATTATAAATTTTGGTAATTGTAACACTTTCCATTCGAATGTAATATTCATAGTAGCAATGGTAAATAATATATAAGATATAAACTTTACACTAATTAATTTGTAATGGAATATAAAGATCATATCGATAACTTAAGATCTGATTATTTTTTAATTGAATTAATGTATCATTATATAGTGGACACTTAATTTCTTGATTTGAGTTGACCGCGTCTTTGATTATGTGCTAATTAAAATTTTCTCTTTCAGCTGTTTTCTCTTTAATCCTTTTCGGAATTTTTCTGGTTGTATTTTACAAAAATGATGGCGCCTGGTATTACTACTACAAAGGCTTATGCTTACATGTATACTAGTCTAGTGCAAATAGTACACCTTCTGGCCACGCATCCAAAGTGCACGAATTAATTTCGCTAGCTGCTGAATTATACCTGATATATTGTAATGGGTTACAGCCTCCTAGTGACAATCGTTATACTGTATAGTAAAGGAGCCATCGACGGCCCCGCAATAACTTAACAATTATAAAACAGCCTACCAAATTAGGTATTATTATACTCTAGATACTACCATTATGGTTTCTTACATTTATTTTATTGTTTTCGTGATGGTAAGAGTGTGTATGTTGTGTTCGTTTAAGAGGTTTTTAAGTAGGGAGCGTTTCCGACGAAGGCCCCTGGCATTAACGGTCCCTGCTGGGATATCCATTTTGAAGGCATTTAAGTGTTGGGTACTCGGATTACGAAGACCGTCGTCCGCGTGCCAGATACGCAGGCGTCGGTACTCTGTTGGAAGTAGGATCGGGATAGCCAGTCTAGGACACGAATGACCCTATTTCGCCGGTCGGGGCACATACGGAGGAGGGTGTGGGTGAAGAAGTTGTTGATGGAAGGGGGCTCAGGACTGGATTTAAGGTGGGCGGTGTATTCCGGGTCAGACTCTTCGGAAGACATGATGTGTTGAAGGGGAACTGGGAAGTTTCCGCCGCTTACGGCACTTGAAATAGTAGGAAGGGTGTGCTTCCCCTCAGTAGTTACACTTTGGGTTAGAGGAGGATTTGCAGAAAGAGGATCTGTGACTTTCGTCACAGTTGAGGGAACGGATGGAGCGGGTAGGTCACTCCTTAGCGGTATTCCCTACCTTCGTGGAGGTAGAGAAATAGTTAGGTAGAGGTTGTGGGATAAGGTAGGGTTCGCGACTGTAGTGTTGCCCGAACAAGACGACACCGCGTGCGAGGAGGAACTCGAGGGTGGTTTTGGAAGGGGCGATGACGCGGATTAGGGATGTGGGTGTGTTTGCGGCCTTAGAGTGATGCGGACAACCTTGCTAACGTGTGGAAATTCGATCGCACCCCGGATCCCTTCGGTTAGGATGTCCTTATCTACGCAACGAATCACGCAGGAAAAGGAGGGAGTTCTAAGGGTGGAGTTGGAGGAACGGGGACCTGATAGTTGGGATAGGGTCACGAAGTGGTATCGTAGCATAAGCTGTATACCATCCGGCAAGGGAAAGGAGGTATCTACGATACATGTGTGGTTACGGTTGAATGTTAAGTTCAACCACAGACGGTTAAGGGATTTTAAGGAGTTGTACAGAGCTTTCTGGGTGGTAATGGTATTGGAGATATTGGGAAGGCAACATCTCGAGGATTGAGAGCGGGTAGGATTAGAAATAGGCGAAGCCCGGTGTGGAAATCACGGCAGGTATAGGTCATTGGGCGGGTGTAGGTAGCAGGGTGTGTTTGTGTGTGTGTGATGGTGTAGTGGGTTTGGGTGTAGGTTTTGTGGAGGCGTTTTAACGTGTAGAAATGTATGAGTGTGTGGATGATGTGGAGATAGATGAGAAGTTTGAATGGAGCGGACGGGTGTTCTTGAGGATAGTGGTGTGAGCGTAAGTGTGTGTTGTCTGTGTTGGTGTAGGTGAGCGGACGCCGTCGGGGGTTTGGGATACAACCGTAAGTGTTGCACATTGTCGACGGTGCTTCACCATCACAACTGTTAGTATAAAAAATGTACGGAAATAAAATGAGAAAACGAAAATTGTGTTTAACGGAAGGCTGGGTATCCGCCGAAGTGCAGCCTCACGCCCCGATGAAAAAGGCTTGGAAATCAGAGACTCAATAGAAAAGGAGGAAAACAAACGTTAAAATAAAACTAATTAAAATTAATAAAATAATAATAATAATTCTTTATTAACTCTTACTGCTATCTGACTTGGATTCTAGTGTTGGCGTAGTCCTGGATTCTTCTGTTCTTTGTGTTATTCCTGCTGTATGTCCTGCGGCTCCTGCTTGCTGCTAGGCTTCTGATGACCGCTCCTTTGTATTATGTGTATGCAAGCAGTGACAGATCTAACTCCGAAGCCGCGAAGTCACGTTGAGGGTGTAAACGTAAAAGTTTTTTTTTTGGATTGCTTTAGAGTGTCCAATAAAAATCGCAATAGCTCTTAAGCGTGGTCGGGACCTATGTTCGACTGAAATCCAAACTGCCCTACAAAAATCGTAGCCGCGGTCTATGTCTTAGCCGACCCTCACCACAACAAAATCTCCCGGGAAGTTAAAACCGGCAGGACGATCGGTGATCGACAAAAACGGTCCCGCGATCGACGGATTGATCAACCGTGGTGTACACTACATTGACAACATGCTTAGTATTTGCCTAACTTAAATTAGGGGTTTCTATGACATACCCTTTAATTGGCAGCAACAAAGTCATTTAACAAAAATTAACTTTCTTGTTATCAACTATCAAATATTGAAACAGGTTGATAACTAATAGCATATAAAACAACAAATTGTGTAGTTTTTTTTAAATATAAACTTTTAAGGAATAAAAAAATCGTTATATGCAACAAGCATACTGTCATTATAAGAGTCTTCTGTGGTCTCAGTGGCTTTTGGACAATCTGATAAATAAACTGATGCCAACTCTTATGAAGTATGAGAAAAAATTTTACTGCTAAAAATGAAACGTCAATATTTTAAACAAATTATTTCTTTGACCTAAATGTGATACCATTTATATAATGAACTAAATGTAAGAATAATTTCTAAATGTATGTCTTGAAAATAAATCAATATATCTCCATAGTAACGGTTGACTGGTTAAATCATTAGTATTACCACTGTATTCAGTGTGACGTTTAATTCTAATTTAACAAACATATGGATGAAATAAAGGATAAAGGTGTACATTACACATCCATTCAACTATGCAATGATATCAAATCATCATCAGAGTATTTAGATCTGTATGCAGATATTCAGGTAAACAATTTCAGTTGATACTTTCAAATTCAGTTACGTAGTATTGTTTTAGAAAGTGGTTTCATCAACGAGTGTAAAGAGTGATGACTTTAAAGATTCTTTAGTCAAAGCCTTTAAACATTCCGGTTTAGAAACAAATATCCGTAATAGCGTTTATTATTGGGTTCGGTCACGGATACAAGAAACATCACATTCTGCATATGATAATTTTTTTAAAAAGGCGCAAATACAATGGGAAAAAAGAATTCATAAATCGTTGAATTCAATGTGTACAGAATTGGGTATTCACTTAGCAAGATTAAGGCCGAATTCAGATAGGGAAGAGTTAATTGAAAAGTGGGGAGAATTGAGTAATTACGACGTTGGTAAGTTCGGAAATGGTTATGGGATATATTAGACCTAATTTTATTTTAGATATAAGCAAATATAGACCGGTTTATTCACCTAAAGATTTTCTAGACGTTTTGTTAAATTTGAAGGGACCAAATTATAAAGCTAAACAGTAAGTACAGTACGTCTGTCCGTCTGTGTTCGCGATTAATAAAAAACAACTCAAAATTTCTTTAAAGCTGATGGGATGAACATTAAAATTTTTAACACATAACTGAGAGCAATACGTGTATCATTTAAAATTTTTTTTTATGGAAACTTCAAATATGAATTTCATTCACGCCAACAAAGGACCTATAGCTTACAAATTAAGGCCAAATGTCAAAGTTTGTGTACATGATCACAACCCAAATTCTTTGAAACTGTTTAGAGAAATAATATCATGCCAATTAAAGATGTGGACCATATATTTCCACCCCTCGTTCGGGTACATTTTGTACATTTTACTGGGTCCAGCGTAACCGTTAAACAAATTTTCATTTGATATGTTTGACATTAATGTGGGTGTCATTTAAAATCATTTTTAGTGCAGATTTTAAATATGTATCTAGTTGATCCTTACAGGTGACCTATTTCTCATAAATTGAAGTCAAATGTCAATTCCCGTGACCGCAATTACAGGATTTAAATGTGTCAACTTTGTCAAGTATGTTTTTAATAACTAATAACAACATACCATCTAAATACGCGCACTTCTTATTTTGACCTCGATTGGATGACCCCCACTAGGTAAAAGGTCACGATCGATATAATTTTTTATGGATAACATATAATAAGATAGGTTGTGGAAAGTTATTCGAAATAAATTGTTCTACTAACAGTTTTTTGATAACTTTTTCTCCGAAGTTACCTTTGTTTGAATGAATATTGCTAACAAATAATTTGATCTCTTTATTATGTTTCAGAGATATCATGTGCAGTTCCACAGGTATATTGTCACAGATTGTCAGTGCGATTATAGTTCGATACTGGGCGTTTTAGGCTTCTGCACAATTTCCATATTTTTTTCCACAGGGTGGTTGTTGACCACTATGGTACTGTTTAATCCTTACTTAATTTATGCTTTTTTTCTTTTTGGTGGCAAAAACAAATATCTCTCTCTGTGCCATCCCTCAAGAGTGTTTTTAGTTTTAGGTAAATCTCCTAAAACAGTGTTATAACAATTTCAGATTTCATGTGAAAATCAAGGTGGACGACAGCGGTGGCGTCTGTCTAGCCTACCGATCCTTTTCAAAGTAATCCAATATCGGTTTAGCCCCAGGTGGAAATATGTTGTTGTCATATAACGTATCAAAACCGTCAATTACAGAGCCAGTGCCGGAAAATGATGCATTGATAACGCAAAATGACAATCCGTCTCGTACCTTTGCTGTAATACATTTGATTGTATATGCCGGTAAATACTTTGACTTTGACTTTTAATGCTGAGTTAAGGAAACTGGTTTCCAATAGCACTAATCATCGCACTTCGTAGTCTACTAACATTGTTTCTGAATTAATTGTTGGTTGTAGCTGTTTACTGGAAGCAAAAAGTCGAATATAGAATTCCTAAGTTTTATCCGGCAAAACATTGATACCATAAAACAGTATTGTCCTCCGTTAATCCGTGGCTTGTGTACAACTGAGAAAAAGTGTCGGAGCAGTCTTAAACGTTTACATATGTTTACATGTGCCTCCTCGTGGATCATCTTGAGATCCAGAGTTTAATATCAGAAACTATTCGTGATTTTCTAAAAGAGAGGAAATTTCAGGAAAAATGATGTCTCGCCGATTCAAGGGAATAGCAGTTTTTGATCGTTTCTTTCATAGAATTTAATGGCGGCAGCCTTCCGATAAATGCAACACTCACACCTGCTGAAGCATTGGCCAAAGTGATGTGTGGTGGGTTTTCTTCCCTATACTTAATGTTTTGAAAATTTTCACATTTCCAATATGCTTAGTTATGTACTACTTTATTTCTATAATACTATTTACAAATTGAAGAGCCACTACTTCTTTGATTACCTTAGTTTGAAAGTATTGCAACATTCGGTCACAGGTTCTGTCTTCCGATATCTCAATTTCGAGGGATTTCAATGATCATAACTTTAATTAGCTCCAGTATTCATTTACCACTAATCCTGCTGGTCATAGTGCAGAAACATTTACTATTTCATCTAACCTCATGCAGTTGATTTCTAAACCCACAAGAATCCCAGTTAACCCTAACAATACTCCACATCTTTTATGTCTCTTTATTACATCAAACCCACTTGTTTATAAAACTTCAGTTCTTTCACCTCTAGGTCTATCTGACCATTGCCTAACAGAAATAACATCTACTTTCCCCAATTCCTCTGTTGTTCGCAGCACTGATAGAACCCTGTGGGGTTTTAAGTCAGCTAATTGGAGCGATTTACGGGATTTATTTGCAAAATTTCCATGGCCTGAATATTAAGTCATCCTCATCCCGGACATTGCTCTTTCAGTATTTCAAGTCCTCCTCATGGGCATGGAGATATAAATTCCCAAAAAACCAAATCGTATAGGTCACTCTCGTTCCTAACTCTGATTACATTGCTAATACAATATATTAAACAAATTAATTCATGCAAATATATTCATAAAGTCACGCAGAATACGTTGGTGTTAAAAATACCTGCAAAAGTGTTGTATCTAAAACTAAAGGTACATTTTTTTTAGTAACAAAAATACAATGGACTACCTTCATCTCCCCCCTACACTACGAAACCAATCTATTTTCGGTACAAGCGATAATTTGTGGACTTGATCTCAATAAGTCGACTGGCTCAGGCGATATCCCAACTACTGTCTTAAAGAAATGCTCCCCCGAACTAGAACCAGTCCTGTCTAAGCTATATTCAATTTCTATGCCCTTTGGGGAATTCCGTCATCATGGAAGCAAATATTCAACCCATTCCCAAACAAGGCGATAATGGCGAGTACTCCAACTAACGACCAATTTCCACGCTTCCATTTTGTCTAAAGTCATGGAAAAAGACATCAATCGGCAACTGCCATTTTTCCTTCAAATTGACAAACTCCTTAGTGGCCACTAGTACGGTTTTAACCAGGACCGTTTAATAGGCGGTCCTCTTTGATATGTATCTCAAGTTTGAAACAATAAATTAGTTCAATCCGGTAAAGCAATTGTAGTCGCTTTACATGTATCGTAGGCGTTTGATTAAATTTGGCATAAGTGATTAGTTGCCAAATTAACCTTGTTTGGGTTAAACGATTTGCTCATCAGTTGCGCTTGTAGTTTCCTTGATAAAAGACGAGTACTTGCCGTAGTTGACTTTTTTTTAAAAAGAAGTTGGTACTAACGCGGGTGTGCACAGGGATCAGTTATAGCGTCTACACTTTTTTTTCTAATATACAAAAATGATCATGTTTCTTTAACGACTAGCCCGATCCATTGCTTTGCTGACTACAGCACACTTTATTGTAATTCATCTCTGTCTATTCATTATGGTAACAAGTCCGTAAAGCCGAAATGGCAATTTCAATCAACCAAGACATTCACATCTTCTTGGACGGGGAAGTAATTATCTAGTTATGTGTAATGCTAGTAATAATCAGTGTTGCTTTCATCATGGGTTAACAATCTTCTGTCGCTACTAAAGCAGCTGCTCGCAAAATATGCTCCTCGTACAGATCTAAGCATGACGCTTGGATGTATAAGGTCCAAATTCGGCCTTATTTAGAATAAAATTCTCACCTCTCAATGGTTACTGTGCTGCTGAATTACGCTCATTGATACCATCTCGGGCCACCTTTGCTAGGACTACCCGATTTACTAATTCTCATCATCAATGTGCAGCACAAATTTCAACTTGTCGTACCAAACTGGCGCAATTCACATTTCTTCGCGCGGATTCTAAAGTCTGGAATTATCTTCACAATTCCTGTTTTCCTCTCACTTGTGATATGAAAGAATTTAAGGTAGCCGTTAATAGACAACTCAATATCCCCTATCCATCCTCCTAAGTATTTCTAAATGCATTAGCAAGGTAGGTCAAAGTCCCTTGAGCAGAGGAGAATCGTTTCAGTTCTTTCTTTGTATTATCGGTTTTACAGCTGCTGCTGAATTACATTCTTTGATACCATCTCGGGCTACCTATGCTGGGAATACTCGGTTCGCTCATTCGCATTAACAGTATGTAGTCCAAATCTCAACTTGTAGTACCAAACGGACGCAATCCACATTCATCCATACGGCCTCTAAACTCTGGAATGACCTCCCTAGTTCCTGCTGTCTTCTCACTTATGATATGAAAAAATTTAACGTAGCCATTTTTAGGCATCTCTTGGCAATTCAATATCCCCCTATCAATCCTGTTAAGTGTTCCTGAATGCTTAACCTGTTCAGGATCACAATTATTAAAAAAAAACACTATCGTGCAATAAGTGAGCCTGGCTCACTATTGCCATTATTTATAGAAATTTTTAAATATTTAATTCCCATTAGCTAAAATTCAATGAGCTTATGAGCATTATCCAAATTGCAATTATTCTTGTAAAAGAAATGCAACTACTAATGTTAATTAAGAAGTAAACGTAGATCAAGCTCCCCGAATTTATGTAGTTTTAACGCGACATAATTAGTGATCGTTTTTCATCAATGCTAGATATTTAATTAAACATTATAAATTTTATATTCCCAAATTATCCGAAGAAATTTACTGTCGACGAATTGGTATGTCGAAGAATTAAGTTTTCGAATATTTGAAATATACAATTCATTACTCTTTATTCTTGACCAACCCTCACAAATTGACGTCAAATAAACAGATGTTAAGCTCGACATCAAGCAAACGATGACGTGGCAGTTTCGTATAATCTATTATATCTTTGAGAAAATTTGTCACCTTTTTAATTGAACTTCAAAATTTGAAAAACACTACAAGAGAACACAGTACTTGTCTTATAATAGTCCTAAACTATACTACAACTATTTTCATTATGCTCTTACAAGCATGGTTGCAGTCTGTGATTAACACCTATTAAAACTTTTACGTTATTATACAAGGTGTCCCATGGTAGAATTCTGACCTAAAATTATGATAATTTGCCAAATATGACAGTAAAATGTTGATAATTAACGGGTTACAAGGTGTTAAAGTTGAAAATTATTAAATTGTTAATGGTTCTAACTTTTTTAATACCCTGTATTATTGTACTAAATTTAGTGGAAAGCTTTACTGACCTAAGGCGCATCCAACCGTCGAACAATATATTAAAGCACTTTTGCCAGTGGCGTACAACATGAATGATAATCCCCTTCACCCTTCCCAATTTTACGCCACTGTGCGAATATGAATTTCAACTGTAAATTCATATTTTCTAATATCTTGTATTTAAAATATGTATTCTGGTTGAGAACCCATACAGTAGATAATTATCGAGATATTAACTATTGAAAAAGTATCTCACTTGCGAGTAAAGATACAGAGTTTAGGTTTTAACAATGCCGTGCTATTTTTTTGTGAGAAGAACGCTGGTATAAACATAACTTTTATAGCCCGCTGCATTTCTGAGATACAGGGCGAAATTGAAAATATTGCATTTTGTATCTCCGTTATCCTTTAATGTATGGCGAAAGTAAAAATTGGTTCTTATACAGTTTTTTGCGTAGAATCGTGGAGTAGTCGTATTTTGCTGTAAGCTGTCAATTGTTAGCTATAAATAAAACTTATGTTTTTTTAAGGGAACACCCTGTATATTTTTCTTGTGTTTGACTGGAAATTTTGTAAACTTTACAAAAATATACAATGCATGATGTGTATTTTAAATAATAAACCTAAAATCTATTATTTCACAAAATCTGCGTAATACCATAGTGTGTATTATATAGCATTAGAATTACTAGGTCGTGAGTTAATTATATTAGGATATTACAAACATAGAAATTTTAAAAAAGCTAAATCAATTTTAAGGCAGAATAAAACTGAAAATCTTAACATAATATTAATTCGATAGTAACCCCTTAATAGATTTTCACCTTAAAAGACCTGCTCAAAGTGGTTGCCATTTTCCCGAACGCAGTGTTGACATACAGTGGTTATTCTTTTTAAAGCATTTAAAATAATTATGGAACGTTTTTGCATGTTTTGAAATGCCGCATTGGTGGCATTAAGTATTTCATCTATTGTCCGATGCAAGTAGCCCCATAAGAAAAAGTCTGGCATGGATAGGTCAGGTGACCATGGAGGCCATCTAATCTGTCCATGTGAACCGATCCACTTTTGCGGGAAATAATTATCTAAAAAAGGTCGAACAATTACAGCATTATGTGCGGGCGCGCCATCCTGTTGGAAATGTATCCTGTTAAGGTGAGCTAAAGGAACATTGTCTAGTAACATAGGGATAAAATCTTGCAAAATTTCAAGATATCTGTTCCCTGTAAGACTGCCTTCATAAATTCTGTATTCTATTTGTTGCCCCAGAATAAAACAAAATACGCTAAATCCAAACCGACCCTGTTGCTATCTTTAGAATAGCACTTGATGATTTTCTTGGGACCAATGCATAGTATTATGCCTGTTGAACATACCTGCACTCGAAAAGTAAGCCGCGTCAGACCATATTATAAATCTAGCAAAGTTATTACCAATACTTTAATCTTGTATAGCTTAAATTTATATTTGGTCAATATTCGTTGAGCCTGAGTCTTGGGACACCAATCTGCTACTCTAGAACCCTGCGTGATTGTGAAGCCGTTGCCTCCGTACATGCTAAAACGTTGACTTCATCCGTATCGCGATTATCCTTATTATACTTTTTTGGTCATGGTTGGATAAATGATCCATGTTCTACCAAATTCTTTTTATTCGAGAAAACATTAGAAGACAAGGTTGCCTTCTTTCTGGATATCTACGAGGCTGGTGTAACGGAAGTGTGGCTTTTCAAAAATTGGCAACCCCAATGTGACGATTATGTTGTATACTTCAGCCATCTTTTAGAAATCTACTGTCAAAATTTTGTGAAAATCCGTCAGTTGCTTCATGTTTGACAGTCAATCAAACAAGGCTCGTTTTCTATTTAATTGAAAATGGATAAGAAGGAATGTCGTGTTTTAATAAAACACTGTTTTTTACGCGGAAAAAAACAACAAACAAACAGAAGAGAAAATACGAAAATGTTACGGCGAATCTGCTCCGTCCGAAGGAATGGTTTGCAAGTGATTTTCTGCTTTTAAAAGTGGCCATATGAGCACGGAAGGTGCGGATCGTCCAGGACCGTCAAATAAGATTACCTCTCAAGAAACAATCGATAAAGCCAATTCGATCATAAAAAGTGATCGTCGAAAGTGCGAAATATAGCTAATGAATTGCGTATTTCAACGGAATGAGTGCATAACATCTTACATCAATATTTAAATATGAAAAAGTTAAGTGCGTTTGTTAACAGAAGTACGAATGGGTACGAGTATTTCGATATCAAGTGACTGTTTGGTTAAGTTGAAGCGTAATCCAAGCGAATTATTTCGTCGATACGTTACCGTGGATGAAACATGGATTCACCATTACACACATTCGAGACGAAAATACAGTCGAAACAATGGACTTTTGCGGATGCCCCTAAAAAGGAAAAAACCGTTTTAAATTATGGCCACGGTTTTTGAGGACCCTCAAGGGGTAATCCTTATTGATTACCAAAAGGGTAGAACTATAACTGACGAGTATTATTCCAACTTATTAACACGCTTTGATGGGGAATTAAGAAAGAAACGACTACATTTAAACAAAAAGGAGGTTCTTTTCCATTATGATAACGCGCCCTCTCATTCGTCCGTTATTGTATTCAATAAATTAATTTAATTGGGTTATGAATTGCTGCCACATCCTCCATATTCACTAGATCTGGCTCCAAGTGATTTCTTCTTGTTCCCAAGCTTGAAGAAGTGGCTCGGAGTGATGAAAGCAACGGATGCATATTTTGCAGAGTTTCCAAAAAAATGTTTTTCTGAAGGTTTAAAAAGTTGCCGTTGAAATAAATATATAGAATTACAAGGAAATTATGGAGAAAATAAAATATGTTTTTGCCTTAAAACAAGTTTTTTATTGAAAAGTCATTCTTCCTTCAAACCACCCTCATACAAATCCAAATGATATTTAAATAAAAAATAAATCCACATACGTCAAAAGATAAATAAGTATTCAAATCTGTTGAAATACAGTCGGGAAGCCTCACGGGAGTTTTCATTGCTCTCTATAAAACAGATTAACATGTCATATTTTTCAAAATGTTGATAATTTTCATTTTCAGCCATTGTAACGAACACAATATTACGCAGAGAATATAAATTTTATAACTGACAGGTGTTGACAAGCGCTTAGCAAATGATCATTTAATTGTTCCAACAATCACGGACTACTAATTCTAATGCTATATGATACATACTATGTTATTACGCAGATTTTCTGAAATCATAGATTTTAGGTTTATTATTTAAAATACACATCATGTATTATATATTTTTGTAAAGCTTACAAAATTTTCAATCAAACGCAAGAAAAATATACAATATAAAAAAACCACAAGTTTTATTTATAGCTAAAAAATTGACAGCTTACAGCCAAAATACGACTACGCCACTGGATTCTACGTAAAAAACTGTATAAGAACAAATTTTTACCTTTGCCATACATTAAAGGATAACCGAGATACAAGGGGAGTCCCATAATGCAATATTTTCAATTTCGCCCTGTACCTCAGAAATGTAGCGGTCTATTAAGGTTTTGTTTATACCAGCGTTATTCTCACAAAAAGAAACCGCAACTGCATCTTTACTCGTCAGTGAGATACCCTGAAATATCATCGAAAATGGGACACACTGTAAATTTGGTGGTAAAAAGCAAAACTATTTTTCTTATTTTTGTTTTATTATTTTGAATTCCTATCAAAAGTGCACAATTTTAATGTCAAAATAATGAATTGTAAATAGAGCAATCCTGACCTAAAATTGTAACGATTTAACAAACCTTGAAGTTAACAAATTACGCAGTGTTAAATTTTATGTGTTTGATTAATTATTTTGGAATAATACAGTCTTTACAGCAACAAAACAAATTTCATTACATAATTACTTTAATCGATTTTTTAAAATGCGCTCCACCAACATCGATGATATATTTCCTTATTCTTTTTGTGAAAGATTGTCTAACTTGAAAAAACATGGCAAGTTGATTTTTAATAAACTATGCGCCATTTTGTATCTGTTGCCGAAACTGCTGTCGATTATTAATTCTTTGGGAATAAACTGTCTTCATACGTCTCCACAAGCAAAAATCTATTGGTTGAAACATTGACTTTCCATTCCAATCCAACGATGAGGAAACTGGAAAGTTAAGTAATTGCGGATTTTACGGGAATAGTGAGCTAGAGCTCCATCCTGCATAAACCATAAATTCTGTCTTATGCTTAAGGTTAAGATTCAGTTTGAAGGGAGTTCAGATATGAAGCACCATTTAAATTTGGTGGTAATTCATATGGCCCCAGTAACTGATCTCTCCTAATTCCACACCAAACATTAATTTTGAATTCTTGTTGAAAATATAATTCCCTAGGTGTATGTTTATTTTCCACATCCCAATAATGAGAGTTCCTCCAGTTAACTACTACTCTTCGGCTGAAGTTACTTCATCCGTAAATAAAACATTTTCCATAAAATTACGATTTCTCCTTTTAATTTTACAGGTGCGGGAAGTTACCTAGCTAAAAAATTCTGTACCAAGTTAAAATAAAATGTTCTCAAGTCTTCTTTGTGAAGTAGTCTAAATATGGAAGATTTACATACTCCAGTAACTGCAGACAATCGCAGTGTGCCAAGTTCAGGATTTTTAGCGGTAATTATTTTTGGACACCCTGTGCGACTCTTGGGACGAAGTACGCCAGTTTTTTCTAATCTTTCATAGATATTTTGAAATGTTGGATAGTTTGGTGGGGCCCTGTTGGGATATAATCGTGAATATGTACGGCGGCCACATTTACCACAAAAATTTTCTTGTACGTAGACGTATATCATATCTTGCATTTCACTGTTGAAAAGTTGTTGTGACGAGGCATGATTGATCCAAACAATAATTTAAAAATTCAGTGACTATCTAAATCCAGCCAACACACTACAAGAATACCCAATTGACACAAACCACCTAGATTTATGTATATCAATTGTTAAATTGCATTCATTGGCACAACCATTTTTGGGTACTTTAAAGTGTAATTGACAAAAGCCACCTAGATGTGGGCATAACAATCATTAGGTTGCAACTATTGTGTTTTTACCTCTTTAATGGTTAATATCTCGATAATTATGCACTTTATGGGTTCTTAACAAGAGAACATATTTCACGCACAAGACATTGGAAAATATGAATTTATAGTTGAAATTGATATTCGCACAGTGGCGTAATATTTACGACGGGTGAACTTGCCATATTTTTTCAAGTTAGACAATCTTTTACAAAAAGAATAAGGAAATATATGGATGTTGGTGGAGGGCATCTTGAAAATTTATTAAAGTAATTATGTAATATTATTATGTAATAAAATTAATTTTTTTGCTAGAAACACTGCAATATTCCAAGATAATTAATCAAATACATAAAATTTCATTTTACTAAACACCATGTCTGTTAAAGCGTCCTAATTTTTGTATATACCGATTGGTTGATAGTTGTCACTTGTTAATTTGTTTTATCCGTTAGATTTTTAAGTTTGAATGCCAGCGTTTCCAGAAATACAATTTCTTGTTCCATTTTGTTAGACTGAATTTTATAATTAGGACTCTTTTTTCTTTTGTTTTGTTTGAAAGTATTTGCCCCATATTGTCCGCGTCGCAGCGATTAATTATTTGCGAAGGTTACTTACCACGTACTGTATATCTATAATATTTTTTCCTGCTTTAGTCGTCTGTAGCCTGTTTAGGCAAATACGGTTTGTTTGATATCTTTTTTACAGAAAATTTAGATTTTTTTGCACCGTAATTATCCATTTTTACCGAGTGTCTCTTGTGTGTATTATTTTTTTGTTTTGATCACCGCGATAACATTTTTTTTAACTGAGACCAAGAGTTTCGTTTATTTTGGCGTTTGGCTAACTGTTTTGTGAGCTAACCACTTATATAGCTAGCTTTTGAAAATTATCCAACTAACAGAACAACTGTTCAGACCCCTGTATCAGGAATTATTTTTTTTGCTAATAATTTTGGTGAAATTCATACTACCGGGATCGCGCCTTTCCGACTCAACAAAGTCAGAGGTCCTGAGTACCTTAATTTACGGCTACGCCCCCATAAATAATTCTGATAACGATTGACCGTCGACCGAAAGTAAAAGCGTTATAATCTCGTGTAAAACCGGCTTTATTCGTAAACAGTACTTTTTCAACAAATGGGTTATCATTTCGTAGATTATCTTAAAACCTACAGTCGTAGGCGATCCGTGCTGGATAATCTTGTAGATCCATGGCATGCGATTGCTGAATTTCTGAGCACATTTTTCTCTACAGCTGGTGAACGAATACTTCGTGGTCGGCCTTCGCCATTTTTTTGTGGCAGGATACTTTCTAAAATTTCATGTTATACATAAAAAAACTGCTAAACAAATTAACTTTTTTCTGAAATTATCTTAAAAATAACTACTTTCGTCTGTAAAAAGGCCTAGGAATATGGGACTTTCGTCTCTAGTGAGGAAAGCAAAAAACAATGTTGCCGAGTTAATAATAACATTTAAAATTGTAATTAGAATTAACCTAAAAAATGAGTAACGTAGTTGCCAGGTCTACATCACTTACTACATAAATGTAACGAATTTTATTACTGCATTACGACAATTTTTCAATTTTGATTGTAGTTTCAGAAAAAAATATGCGTAAAACTCGAGAAGAACGTGGTTTTTCAAGTTTTATTCATTTGACACGCGATCATAGCGAGTGTGTCAAACTTTGAACTCGATTTGAGAAACATCACTTTCTTGTCTATGTACAAGGTGAGTAAATAAGAACGGTCGTCGGTCATATCTTCAGATCGGATTATAGTACAGCTTTGGGAAAAAAATTCTATTACAAAAGTGGCCTCGAGAAACACCTGTAAATTATTTATAGAATTGTAGGTCCACCGCTTGAGGGCATAGTTGAATACCAAAATTTTACAAAATTTGTCTAATTAAAGGACATTCATTATAAATACGATAATCAGGTTCTACGGAAACTTCTGCGTACTTTTTATTAAACAAGTTTTAGTCTATCTTTTCAAATAAGAGGTGGGGGAGAGTGGGAACCTAGTTATGAAAAAACGCATGTAAGTCCGGTTCTGCTTAATCGATCTTCGCAAACTTACTTTTGTTGAAAAGAGCTCTTTTCCACCAATGTAATTATTATATACTCAACGCAACTTAATATTTTTTTTTTTTAGAAATCTAGTTCACTTTGGAAACTATTAAATGGAATCATGGAGTTTTAACAATGGATTATGAAATGTCGATACCTTTTTACTATCCCGAGATATCTTTAGAAACGTGTAAACCGTGAATATTTTTTGTCAAACTTCACTTAGGCTGGTAAAATTTCGTTACATACAAATTGAAGTATCAGTAAAACTTGCTATTCGATAACTTTTATCAAACAATATATATTAGCAAACGCAGTAGTTATATTAAATAAATTACCAGTTGAAATCAAGTAAGCTATGATTAACACGAGAATGACACACATGTCAAAAATTATTAGTCTTGATACAGCTGTTAATTTATCCAGGTAATCATTTTCGATATCATAATTAGAAAAATATGATTCTTTCAAATGAAGAAACTTTTGACATGTTGGCTGTTTATTTCAAATGCATGAGAAATGAAACTGTTGCTTCCAGAGTTTATGCGCTGCAGTACCCAAACAGAAGACATCACACCAACAGAGTGTTTCTTCGAATCGCTTAATGCTTGCGTAATACAGGAAGTGTTCATCTTCCCGTGTATCGAAGACGTGGTAGAGGTAGAACGGAAGAAAGTATAATCCTAAGAGAATGCAGGTGTCTGATTTTTTTATAAATTTCTACCTACAGGTTTTATTAACTTTTATTAATATTTTTCGCGTGCGCCAGTACCTACCTTTAATTTCCGTATTCTTAATTTTTTAATTATATCTAAGTAAATGTCATTATGTCATCATTAATTAGTGATAAAATGCTTAGTTTATTCAGTGTTTTAATGTGGTCTGCCATTTTTTTTGTGCAGCTATAGCAATAAAACATCAAACAAGTTCAGTTCAGTAATTACTTAAAAAATAAATTTTACTTAGAGAATCCACTATAACAATATTATAAATAACTATTATTACCAAAACTGTATTATTGGTATCACGGGGGTTAACGAAGTTGCTAATTGGTGTGTGAATAACAAATTAAAATTAAATGAAGCCAAGACAAGTTTTTTGCCCATATCTCTAAAAAAATATAATTTCACTTCTAACATTAACTTAGGAGTATCCCTTCTTGGATGTTCTATTGACACCAAATTAAATTTCGATTCACACTGTGACAGTATCACCAACAAAATCAACAAATCTGTCTTTTTGTTAAAAAGGTTGCAAGATAATACGTCACCTGAGGTTATGCGAACGGCCTATTTTGCCCTAATCCATAGTATTCTTTTGTATGAAATTTTGGCATGGGGTCATAGTTCATCTTGGAAGGCCATATTTCGACTTCAACGCAAATCTGTTCGAATTATTGCCAATTTACAGCTCAGAGATGACTGCTGGAAACCATTGAGTGATTTAAAAATACTAACGTTTCCTTGTCTTTTCATCATAGAAGCTCTGTGTATGCTAAGAAGCACATTTCCCGGGCAATAAAACAATGTGAACTACACAGCCATGACACCATACAAAAAGATAATATAAGACTAATGTACTGCAGGTTAACAAAACTCAAAATGGCATTATCCACCAGTTAAAATCTTTACGCAATTATCTTCCTGGTCACATAAAATCTCTAACGTTATTAAAATTTAAAGCGAGAATAAAACAATTTCTAATGTTAAATTCATTTTATTCATTTGATGAGTTTATCGCTAACGTTAAGCATCTAGATTAACTAGCTGATTATTTATTTCTGTGCTTAACTTGTTGGTTAACCACCAAATCATGTTTTTACTGTTTATACTTATATTATATCTTTTATTCTATAGATAATTTTTGACGAGTGTAAATATACCATCACGTTCGCACAATAAATATTATTATTGTTATTATTATTAAATAATAGAAATATAAAATAATGAGAGGCCAGGCGAAAAACTTTCGTAAAAGCACACAAGTTAAAGCACGTGAAGACTTTTTTCGCTTGTTATTTTAGATAGTACCCATATCACAAAGTCCTAACCAAGGTTTAAATGCTGGAAATTTCAATAACAGACTGTATTATTGTAAGTGGCTATTAAATATGATAGGAGAAAATCCTGAAATGCTTTCACATATTATGTGGTCAGATGAAGCAACATTTCGGAGTTATGGTAGTGTAAATCGCCATAACATACACTATTAGTCAGATACACATCAGGGTCGTTGGTCTGTAAGTATAGTGCGGCATTCTAGGTAGACAAATAATGGAACCTTATTTTTTTAATGAAAGTTTTAATGGGGAAGAAGACGCACGATTGGCAATTCGTTGTGATATGTTTTTCCAACATGATGGGTGCCCGTCATATTACTCTAGGGATGATCGGAATTTTTTAAATCACACATACCCTAGACAGATGGATAGGACGTGGAAGTTTATTTCACTGGTCAGCCAGATCCCGAGATCTGACGTGTTTAGATTTTTATTTGTGGGGGCGATTAAAAGAGCTTGTTTTTTCCAACAAGGGCTGACATGACCGCAAGGATACGAAATGCAATATAAAGCATTTCAGCGGCAGAAATTGAACTTCCATCTTATCCACCCACCAGAGAATGGAATGTTGTTGAAAATGATGGACGACAGTTTGAACATCTGGGGTGGCACTAATCACATTCTTAGAGTTGTTTGTTGTAATTTTTCTAAATTCTTGATTGTTAGATTGGTTAAATTATTTTCAGATTTGTTTGATAGTGTATATTTTTTGATAAGAATGATCGAATAGCGAAGTTTACCTATACCTACCCTTTTTGTTTACTTTTGGTGTGGCGATCAACTGAAAGTAATAAGAGGCATTTTTCTTTACGTTTACAATAAAACTATTTTTAAGTATTTTTAATTGTAGGTACGCCAAACCAAAAGTTAACAAAACATTACCTTTTAGATAACGCCCTCTAGCGGGGACGGTATCATGTTCACCGCTTACACGTTTCTTAAGATATCTCGGGACAGAAAATAGGTATCGACGTGCGGTTTTCGCCACTTCTTTTAGAAGACACACGATTGACAATTCGTCGTGATATGTTTTTCCAACATGATGGGTGCCCGTCATATTACTCTAGGGATGGTGGTAATTTTTTAAATAACACATACCCTAGACAGATGGATAGGAGGTGGAAGTTTATTTCACTGGTCAGCCAGATCCCCAGATCTGACGTATTTAGATTTTTATTTGTGGGGGCGATTAAAAGAGCTGGTTTTTGCCAACAGACCCATAACAAGGGCTGACATGACCGCAAGGATACGAAATACAATACAAAGCATTTCAGCGGTAGAAATTGAACTTCCATCTTATAGACGACAGTTTGAACATCTGGGGCGGCACTAATCACATTCTCAGAGTTGTTTGTTGTAATTTTTCTAAATTCTTGATTGTTAGATTGGTTAAGTTGTTTTCAGATTTGTTTGATAGTGTATATTGTTTGATAAGAATGATGGAATAGCGAAGTTTACCTATACCTACCCTTTTTTGTTTACTTTTGGTGTGGCGATCAACTGAAAATAATAAAAGGCATTTTTCTTTACATTTTCAATAACATTATTTTTAAGTATTTTTAATTGTAGGTACTCCAAACCAAAAGTTAACAAAGATCACCTTTTAGATAATGCCCTCTAGCGGGGACGGTATCATGTTCACCGCTTACACGTTTCTTAAGATATCTCGGGACAAAAAATAGGTATCGACATGCGGTTTTCGCCATTTTGTTGCTAATTTGATCTACTTTCATAATCGATTATTAAAATTGCGTGCTTCCATTTAATATTTACAAAGAGAACTAAACTGGAATAGAAGTAATTTGATAGTAATCTCATTATATTTAGAATTTACATCAGTTCTACATATATAAAGACAAAATTTACATCGACTGGGGCTTGAACCTTGATGGCGCAGTTGGTTAGCGCGGTACTCTAGCAAAATACAGGTCGTAGGTTCAAATCCTACTCGAGGTAAACTTTTTATTTATGTATTTAATAAAATTAATAATAATCTTTAATTACATATTTATGTTTGAACTTATTCGTTCATAACAAGAACTTATAATAATTTAATATTAGTCAAGTTGCCTTGGTATGTGTGAATCCTTGCGATATTGCAGGCTCACATTCCATTAATATAAGTAATTTGATAGTAATCTCATTATATTTAGAATTTATATCAGTTCTACACACATAAAGACAAAATTTACATCGACTGGGGCTTGAACCTTGATGACGCAGTTGGTTAGCGCGGTACTCTAGCAAAATACAGGTCGTAGGTTCAAATCCTACTCGAGGTAAACTTTTTATTTATGTATTTAATAAAATTAATAATAATTATTACTAAGTAATTTAATAAACTAAACTGTATAAAATGGAAATGTTTTATTGTACTTTAATACTGCTTTCAGGTATTTTTAATAAATGACAATTCAAGAGTCTTCTTTAGAATGTTTGTTTATACTGAAAATGGCGAAGACGTTTCTTTGCCCCGATATAGAAATATAAATCTCTCCTGAACCGTTAAGTTTATAGACTTTAGACAAGAGTACAACTTTGTTAGTAGTAGAGATTATACAAGGTGTCCAAATGAACATTATGAGTTGTTAACCAGAGGCCTGAAGCCGTCTGTGGCTTTCTGGGGGTAGTGTAGGATATATTCAATCGTCAAACATAGATATTGATATACGTAATCAGTCACTAAAATTTTATACTGTTCCAACATATAGTACAGAAATTATAATTAAACAGATGTTTTTATTTCGCATGAAAAAAATATTTGAAACTATAACATTATCGTGATCCCATCTATTCGCTCCCTGCATATCAAAACGCCACATTGTTCTACTTTATTCGTGATACAGTATACTAAGCATCCTATAATTATATGCAATAGGAATAGTTACAAAATATGCTTAAATAGGCTATTGCTCATTTAAAAAATATCGAATCCTTCCGATAAGGAATATATTTGCTTGTGAAGGGAATATGTGCTTTAACTACAATTATAATCAGGTAGTTTCGGATTGGGATTAGGTAATTATGGAATTAGAGGATACGTGAGGGTTCCAGTAATTATGCGGTGTATTGACATACGTTTCTGTAATGCAATTATGGGCCGTTATATCGTATTCGGAGCTTAACTACCGGAATAGATTAAAGGGATGATATGTTTCAGCAGGGCTGGTGTAAGTAGAAGTAGTTAGATGTTCGGGGCCGGACCTCCGTTGAAATAACTACGTTGTTTGGGTAATTATATCAAAGTTGTTCTGGGGTGTCGTAATATTTAGCTAATCGAGGCATAGCCTCCCGCAAACTACTTATCTCGTACCCTACGCACGTTTATGTACCGGACTCTGTGCTAGTGCAGCCAAGAGCGTTCTACACAAGCGTGACTTAAGAAAGGGTGGTTGAACAATATTGGATTAAAGGGTAGGAATGCAAGTGGTGGATGATTGAGGTGTGTAAATGGATGTAAAAGTGGTGGCGGGTTTGGATATGTAATTAGGGCTGGTTGTTCAGATATTTCTGGAGTGTAACATGTAATTTGTAAGTGTAAATATGTCTGGTATAAGATTGACAAATTTATGCAGGTATTTATAAAGGAATTGTAGAGAGTGGGAAAAGGAATTCACAACTGATAACATTTATGAATAATGATAATACATTGTAGAAATTAGGTTTGGTAGGAATTATTTACTAAGATACGAATTTTATGGTAAGTATTCGCAGGATCAGTACAAGCTTACAAACGGCAATCGAAATATTCAGTTTCGTAGAAAAGACATAAATCCGCCCCTTATTTCAATACTATACAATCATTATCAGAAATCTCTGTAAACATTGGAACAATGTCAAGGTTAACAAAAATATTAGTATTTGTAAGATTAATAAGAAGTAATAAGGGTATCTGGTGTATTTTGATTCGTAAATTACTAATGTTTCCAAGAAGCGAGCTAATTCATGTGTTATTGAATCAGTAACGCTGACAGATGGCCTTAAATGCAAAATATTTTATGTGAATTTTCAGAATTCCAAACAATTTTGTTGTTCTATAGCTTTCTCTCACTGACAGATGTAGAATTAGTTAAACAGGTTCTGGTATCTTTTTTAAGATCAGGTAGATCCGATCCTTTGCATTCTGGGTTGTTCAGTAAATGAAGCATTTCTTGGTGAGGATCGGTACGGTTTATAGTAACAGTGGAATTACCTTAATCAATTGTAAGCAATGAAGTGTTGTTTCTAACTAGGTAACGTTGCCTTTAGGTAGCTCGACTTTTATAACGCTTCAGCGTTATTCGCTTTCATTAAAACACTTAATGGTTAAATAACGGACATATGGTATACCGGGTGAAAATCAAATAGGGGCCAGCCCTGTAACTTTTGAACGGGTCGTTAGATTTTGTTCAAGTTTTGATGAGTTATATTAGAACCAGCTTGGGATTTTTTTACATAAAAAAACAATATGACCGACTTCGGGTTTCATCGGAAATGACACAAAAGCTGAAATTTAAAATGGAACAACTAGTATATTTTTACATGTTTGAATTCTACGGCTTCAAATACAGACTTTGACAGAGTCGGCTTCAGAAGCATGTTGCGTTAATAAAAATTAGAAAATAAAAAATTACTGCTTTATTTAGAAACTAAGGAAATTACTATGTATATAGTTTTACTAGTACTTGAAAGAGATATTTAATGTGCAGGGTGGCCCATGTATGCTTCTATTGGGAACAGTGAGTTTTAGTTAAAAAACCGCAATTTCTAAATTTGATCGTTAACAAACCTCACAAAAATTAATTATTAGGAAAAATAATATTTTACGTCAATTATCTATAATTGAGATGACCTCATAATGATCTAAAATTAAAAAAATATTAAAAAAAATAAAATTAAAATGGCGTCTGAGTTTACATTTGACAGATGAACTATATGTAGTTGAAGCCCTAGAATCCAAATATGTAAAAATATACACGGTGTTCCATTTAAATTTTTAGCTTTTGCGTCATTTCCGGCGAAACCAAAAGTCGGTCATATTATTTTTTATGTAAAAAATCCCAAACTGGCACTAATATAACCCACCAAAATCTAGCCACCCGTTCAAAATTTACAGAGGCGGCCCCTGTTTGATTTACACCCGATATACACATTTTTAATATCGCGTTTTCGAAAAATTTCAAACATCCCACGACTAATACTAGGTATATAAACAAAATAATCGCTCTGGCCTATTAGTTTATTCTATAAAGCGTACATATTATCTCAGTTAAAATTATACTACACAAAAAGTTTACACTTGCGGTGTGTCGATGAGGATTTGAGAATTAGAAAGACATTTTACGGGATAACCTCGGATTAGTTTACACGGGATTTCAGCTATGATAGTCTTTAACTAAACTGAGTGGCCTCGCTTTCCTTTTTCTATAAAAAGTTATCTAAAATCTTATTTATGTAAGTGGCAATCACTGCTCCTATTTTACTATTCTTCTTGTTCTTAATTTTACCATTCATTTAATTCTTACATTTTTTGGGTATTACTGGTATTACTTTTTGAATACTCTTGGTGTAACCTACAGTATAATTTTGGGTGTGTGCCGACGTAAATATATTAGGTTTACACCATTTTCCCATTACTATTCGGGATACATTAGCGTGGAGAAACCCCTATGTAGCAACTACCGTTTTCTTCGTCCTTGCAAGCGTAATCTGGTAAACAAACTGTCTGCTGTTTGGGATAATTTTAGTTTTCCCTCATCTTATCAAAATTTGGACTTTGTCTATAACGGTTATTATTGATATGTGGAGTACATCAACCATACGCTTTGAATTGTACCATGAAATAGTAGTGCTAATAATCAGACACTTTCTGTTGATTACAAGAAACATATATCAATAATCCACCATTTTTATTTTCCATTTTAAGGTATTTTGATAAATGTAAAACAAATGACACTGTTTCCACAAATATATATACTCATATACGACGTTGTATGAGCAACTCAAGGATTACTTCTCAAACAAGGACAACGTACACCATACGATAGTGTAAAGTATATATTTGTTTAACCCGTATTACTTGCATTAAAATCATAATAGAGTAGAGGTAGCAAACAAGGACATTTTAGAAATGTTTGGAATTATAGAGGGTGAGTCAAAAATGCGATACTGGAAAGCATAGTATTTTTCCAAATGTAGCACCCTTTATTCATTTTTGAATTCTGTGTGTTTTATTGGTATAGAAAATTGACATTTCATGGTTTTTGAGATATTTGAACTTAACGATAAAAACGAGCATTTTCGTGGTCTTCAAAAATGGGCAGTTTCTTTCTCCGTCATTTGAAAAGTAAAAATTCTTATATTTTTCAGAAAAAATAACTAATACTGCATTAATTTAGTGCCTGCTCAGTATTGGTAATTTGCTATACACGGTGATTATTGTTACCTTCCAGATTCGCATATAACCGAATAAAAAAACGTTTCAATTTCTTTAAATGACACAGCCCATATATTTTTGTCTCCTTTTATTAACCCTACAGTGATCGCTAGCGGACTCACACTCCGCATAATTATTTGAATAACGAGTACGCGTCCGATCGGACCCCCACCACCTTCATGCTCTAGGTACCTTTCGACAATATCGTTATAAAGGATTAGTGTTAGTTAACCGCTTGATCAGTGAACGACAGCTCGTGTAATTTTAGTTTGCGGAGTGTCAGTCCGCAGCGATCTCTGGTGTTAAATAACGATCTTTAGATTTTGGAGGTAAGTTATGTGTTGTTATTCTACAAATCATTGTATTATACTTGAAAAGCATGTATTTTTAGTGGCGTAACTATTACTAGGAGAAAAAATGTTATTTTTTCTTGTAGGTCCGAAATGTGCTCTTATGAAAGAAGTACAGAACGTCTCCAGAAATTGATGGAAGAATGTCTCGCCGATGATAATCCTGCGGAAGTATTTTTAGAAGATGACGAGGATGAGAGTGAAGAAGATCATTTAAGTACAGAACTTCTAGAAACAGATACAGAACAAGACATATCTTATGTAGAGGATGAGAACAACATGGAAGAGAGAGGCGCTACCCCATATTTTTTAGGTTAGGATAAGACATCAAAATGGGAAAAACATGTTCCACCTAAAAATGTTAGGACCCGATCAGAGAACTTAGTAATTAATTTACCAGCCCCGAAAGCAGCTACAAGAAATTTAAAAATGCCATTAGAAATTTGGAGCTATTTTTTCAATAATCGAATTTTGGAGGTAATTGTTGAATATACAAACCAAAAAATAAATTCTATAAAACATAAATATTCCCGGGAGCGAGATGCAATTCCTACTAATATTTCGGAAATAAAGGCTCTACTAGGTTTGCTGTATTTAGCTGGTCTCAAAAAATGTGGTAGGACAAACGTTGAGGAACTTTGGAAATCAGATGGCAGTGGCATAGAGTTATTTAGACTTACTATGTCATGTCTTAGATTTAGATTCTTACTGTGTAATCTAAGATTTGATGACATCGATTCGTGGGACGAAAGAAGGGCTATTGACAAACTAGCAGCAATAAGAAGTTTGTTTGCTGCCTTCGTAGACAATTGTAAGACTGCATATACTCCTTTTGAGTATGTAACAATTGATGAAAAGCTTGAGGCTTTTAGAGGACGTTGTTCATGGCGCCAGTATATGCCAAGCAAGCCGAATAAATATGGATTGAAGATATTTGCGCTTTGCGACTCGAAGACGTATTATACTCTAAATCTCGAAGTATATTTGGGAAAACAGCCTGCAGGACCCTACGAAGTAAGCAATTCTCCTGCAGCCATAGTAGAGAGGTTGTGCGAGCCAATTAGAGGTACTGGTAGAAATGTTACGGTCGATAATTGGTTCACCAGTATGGAACTTATTTCTAATTTAAAACAAAACTTTAGGCTCACATTGTTAGGAACAATAGGAAAAAATAAAAGGGAGATTCCACTTGAATTGGCAAGCCCGTCCAATCGACTCGAGAAAACATCAATGTTTGTATTTCACAAAAACTGTACTTTAGTTTCATACATACCGAAACCAAAGAAGAATGTGTTAGTTGTTTCAAGTATGCACAGAGATGACGCCTTAGATGAGAAAACAGGCAAACCAGAAATAATTATGTTATATAATCAGACTAAAGGAGGTGTCGACATGGTCGATAAGCTCTGTTCTCTCTACGATTGTGCCAGAAATACTCGTAGGTGGCCAATGGTAATATTTTATTCCTTACTCAATGTCAAGAGCTATACATTAATTTGCAATCTATCTTGCAAACAACATCAATTCACCAATTCTGCGAATAGAGTTTATATATAAACTGAGTTTTGCGCTAGTTACCGACCATTTAAAAAATAGAGTATTAGTCAGAAACATACCTCTAACAATAAAAATTCGTATTCGAGAGATGCTTGGACTGGAGAGCACCCCAATACCCGAAACGGTTGAAGAACGCCGACGAAGATGTAGTATTTGTGACGGAAGAACAGACCAACCAAATATTACTGCAGAAAATGTAGTACATTTTTATGTTTAGAGCATTCTAGTATCATGTGCAACGAATGTATTCAAAGCGCTACGTGGGCAGACTAACTTTTTTCCAATATTTATATTATTCGTTCCTAAACTTATTGCTAATGACTTAGGGTATGTTTTTATAAATAATATATACGTTAGTTGTTATTTTTAATATTTAAGAGTTCCTAAACTTATTTGTTTTCTTAAATAGCCTGTAAGTTGTTTGTTTTCTTAAATATAGCATGTAAGTTGTTTTTTGTCCTAATATACTATTAAAAACATGAAAAGGATTTTATTAACATATTTTTTTGTTAATATTTGTATGATATAGCCACATATAAACATTGCGGAGCCTCAGTCCGCAGCGATCACTCGTGTCAAATTAATTATAGCGACTACTGTAGGGTTAAGGGTTAAAAAATGTTTAGTTTTTGGTATATATGACCCTTAGCTATCTTCAATATTTATTCAGCAATTTTTGTTTTTGCAAATAGCTGCGTATTCATACCACACTATCTATTGCGGTGACCATGAAAATTAAGTGATACAATTTCATTGTTGCATTCATGTGTCAATTGAGAATTCCGTTTTAATTGAAGTGTTCTTGAACATGGAGTACCCTACAAGTGAGTTGATTGAAATTAGCTCGAATAACATATAAAATAAGGTATCCTGGAAGTTTAATACCCATTGTTAACGGAGTATGATAAAGAAATTCGGTTTCAAAGGTAGTGTCGAATACCCGAAACGTAACGTTGTCAATAAACGTAAAAATGTAGAGACATAAGAAAAAGAATTAGATATGTTAAGCGTTCAGAAAATCTCCAGCTTAGCATTAGAGTGCTAGCAATCCTATGCAGCACATCCAAATCAACTGTCAATAAGACTACAAATTATCAATAATATATCGGTAAAACTATTTAAATTTTTTATGTGAACTTAACTCAGTTGCTTCAAATGTTTATTCGAATATTCGGAATAAACGTGTGGCTGTAGCAAGATGGCGCACTTACACATTTCAGTCGTGAAGTATAGAAGTTCTTCGATCAGTAACACCCAAATAAATGGATTTGACGTGGGGGTTTTGATTCGTGGCGATCAAAGTAATACATTTCAACCGTGTTAGCCTGGAGATTAATAAAATACCGGGTATATGTCAATAAACCGACAACCAGCGAAGACAAAAAAAAAAAACAGAATTCGAGATTTCCCAAAAACTAGACTTCTAAAAAGTGAGAAATAACATACAAGAACAGATTGGTTAAGTCCTAATATTGAATATAATAATTGAATAAACGGTATTTTTGTGGTCAGTTGAGTAGGTGACGCATATATCCAACTGGTGCGCGCTTTGATGTAATGGGTGTAAAATTGTAGAAGTAGTTCTAATAACAACATCTGCGTCCCGATGATAGTTTTATTTTGTCATACGTTTCTTTTAATCGGAATACCTCAACAATTATTGAAAACAGGTATAAAACATAAATAAATTAATAAATAAATAAAAATAAATTTCAACCTATATTCTACAAGAAGTTGTATCACTTCTTTCACCCACCCTGTACAATTTCAAATGTTTTTAAAATATGCTCGTTTTCTACCTCTACCCTATGTAAAAAATGATTTTAATACGAATAATATCAATTAAGCAACCTTCCTCACTCGTTGGGGCATTGTGTACAGCTATAGTAAAAAAAATCTTAATTTTTTATGTGTTTCTCGATTGTACTTTTCTGGTATCCTATTTTTTTCGTGACCAACGAAGGTCTAAATCTAAAAAATTGTAAGCCAGCGCTTCCTGCTCAGCTGAATTTATGCATCTTCAAAGTAATTCTTTACTTGAATTAGTTCTTGTTAGTTCAGTTTGTAATAATTTCTGTTTAATTGACATTACTTGTGATCATTAGATTAATCACATTTTGTTAATAAAATATAATACAGTGTGCACCTAATAACAATATAAAGCTAAGATGAATAATCCCAATAAGAACTCTAAAGAACCAGGCGAATAACATTATATTTTAAATAACATTAAGTTTTAACGTCTACAATGTAGTTATTATTAACGTTAGTAAGATTACAGTCAAAATGCATGACATTCGTCTTTGAATACCAGTGAAAATAATTAAGCACGTATTACTAAACGTTGTATATCTTTAATTGTTTGTAATGAAATACATTTGTGTTTCACTTCCCTTCACTATATCATTGCTATCATACAAACTGTGGTGCCTAATTAATTTGCTTTCAAACTCCAAAGTGCTCAGGATCAAAATTTCTAAACGGGTTAAAGTTCAAATTACTAAATAATTAAAAAATATATGACCTGTTACCAGATAAATAAGAAAATAAGAAATAGGGTTGTGGGATTATCAAAAAATTGTCTTTTAATTGAAACTAAGAATTAAATTTAAACAGGAGAAGTAAGCTGTCGAAACATTCCTTATACCTGTCATTTACGCCCTTTGCAAACCATTGATACATAAATACAATGTTCACCGTTCTTGAGAATTACCATAAACGTCCATAAAGCGTAATGCACTTTCTGTAAAATTATGTTAATAAAAAGTAAACTTGGAAGTAAATTATTATGAATATTCTAACATGTGTTTGTCAAAACAAAAAATAATCTAATGTTCCTGTTTACAATTTTCATAACTAAGATATTTTGTAACTATTTTCTTATTTATTTCAGAAATGAGCCGATTTGGGAATTTTCACATATACCTATCAAGGTTAAAGAGCTGCAGGAACTGGTACGTAAGATTTCAAACATTGCTACCTTAAAAATTAATTAAAATTGATTGTATGTAAATTGAATTTCAAAAGACACACGTAATAGGTAAAATGAACAAACCTTGAATAACATCGTTATCTTGGCCCTTTAATCGAAAGTTCAAAGTTGTAACGATAATTTAAATATTAAAGCTTTCATGAGCATGGTAACAAGTTACAAATACAATTTTTTTTTAATAATTGTGATTCTGAACAGGCTAAGTTCAGCCTAACGTTGAATTTACAACATATGTCTATAAACGTCTTAATTTGTTTAATCATGCTTAGAACTCCTATAGAAGAATGTGGATTGCGCCCGTTTGGTACCTGGTCTGAACGTTCAAAAGTATATAAGACGGTGTAGATATGATACTATTCTCGTATGGGTAGAATTAAAGCAAGCAACTTCGTTATACTCTAATTATTATTATTATTATTATTGCCATTTATTGAACACTAAATAAAGTTATTTACAAAACAGAGTTAAACTTAAAATTAGTGCACAAAAGGTCGAAGTTCAGTCTTGCCAAATGTGAAGACATTTGGCGACTGTTCTGCCACTTAAACCTAACAATAAAATTGTCATTACTGTCTGCTCATTAGGAGTTGGCGGAGACGAATTTTAAATTTATTGAATGGTAATTATTTTATTCTTTCAGGTATAGAATTATAATTTATCGCTATATTATAGGAGAAAGACCTTTTAAACATTTGTGATTTATGAGTAGGAATTAGAAGTAGATTTTTGTTTCGATTTTATTGTACAGATACGAGGGAGTTCTGGTATTAATTATTTTGTAGTATAAGCAAGTTGAATGCAAAACTCTTCTGTTGCCCATGTTAAGCCAGTCTATTTCATGGAGCTTGTAGTGGATTGACTCATGTTATTGGAATGATTACTGTAAGACAGCGTACTGTGAATAATGTGCATATAGCAGCTCCAAAGGAACCGGAAGAATCATCATGTCTCTTTAAATGAAGAACTAATGCATCTACCAATAACAACATTTAGTCAACCAATAGGAGTTGTGAATATATACGACGATCTGAATAAATTCGTGCAAAATCAAAATATTTACAGAATCGTTTTTGATAATTGATAAACTTAAATATTTAAGCAATTCTTTAGTTATGTGATTTATGACACTTGTCATAATTTTTGGAATGTGCTTGTATTTTCAGTAGAATAAAGCCAAATTTTCTACGGTGTCCATAAAGACCGGTTTTCATTAGAGGAACTGTGCCAAGACTGCGTGCAAGCTATACAATGATTGTGCGGACACAGTTCTAGTTTTCATTTGAGAGCATGTAAGTAATCGACGCAAGACTATGTGAAGGCTGTTTGGTACTATTTTGTTGTTCTGATATTTACTAGTTTACTTTGGATATTAAAACACCTTCTTTTATCACCTAATTTATTTACCTTCCAACCTACATGTACATATTATGTAGGTATCTATCTATCACTAAAACGACTTACTAGCTCACTTTACAACGTTTGGCCAAGTTTCGCCAAAATCGGCCATGACTGAGATATTCTTAGATATTTTTAATTAATATTGACATAAAATTTCTAAAAGATTGCCGTAGGTTAGATGTTTTTCCAAATTTTATTATTGTTGGATTCATGTGCAGGTAAAAAGTCGCTTGAACTTACATTTAAAACTGGTAACAGGTTTAAATGCTAATGAATTTGTTGGGTGGATTACTTTTTTGCATCACTTGGATGAGGCCATTGATCATAAAGTTATTGCTAAAAGATTTATACATCAGAAGAAATTGTCAAAATTATGTTGATCCAACAAACAAGATAAGCAGAATGGTAATGCCACAAACGAAAATATCGTTATTAACAAATCTTCTGAGACCTTTAACAGAGAAGAAATAGATTTGTTAAATAAAGGTTTGAAATATAATCTTAATTTTAACAAACATCCGTTGGATTAAATCATAGTAGGCATAGAAAGTTCGATTAAATCATTGGATGAAAATTGCAAAAGTGCCTTAGACAAGCCAGTAAAATTCAAATTTGGTAAAATGTCCAACAGGAGTCAAAATTTAGTTTAAATCATTCAGAACTTCGAATTGTTAAAGATCTCAAAAGAAAACATTGTTTTTACCTCAAAGCAGATAAAGGCAATCAAGTAGTCATTTTAAACAAAGAGGATTATTTTACTTCAGTCAAAGAACTCTTAAGTTCAGGATCTTATACAGTAATTACCCAAGATCCTCTTCCTAAAATGATTACTTCAACTAGGAAGGTTTTATTAGCATGTAAAGGAGTTGTGGATGACGCTTTTAGGTTTCGACTAAGGGTATCCAATCCGGTGCTACCTAGAAAGTATTGCTTGCCTAAGATTCATAAACCAGGTAATGCGATGCGACCTATTGTTTCTGGTATTAATTCACCTACTTATCTGTTGTCCAAACGGTTATCTAGTAAATTTCAAAATTTCATAACCTCTCCTACCAACAGCCCAACTTCAGTGTGGCAAATTCGTATGAATTTATTGACAAAATTAAAAACATTGAACTTACAGAAAATGAAATTTTAGTCTCATTCGACGTTTGTTCACTGTTTCCGATCGTTCCAATAGATCAAACCTTAGTTTATTTAGAAGATGTTTTAAATCAAAACCATATGGACGAGAGAGAAGTAGAAGATTTTCTTAAATTAACAGATTTGTGTATGAAACAAACCTTTTTCAAAATTAACCATCAATTTTTCCAGCAAGAACATGGTACGACAATGGGCAATAGCTTATCTCCGTTTATAGCCAATCTATTCATGGGTAAATTTGAGACAGAGTTAAAACGCGATTTTCCTTATTTTCCTAGAGTTTGGATTAGATACGTGGATGATGTTTGCCATCCTTAATACAAAAAATTTTTAGCGTTGAGAACTTTGTAAAAACTTTAAATTCTAAATTTCCGACAATCAAATTTACCTATGAGATAGAGGAAAATGACAGTCTCCCATTCCTTGATACTCTGGTAACAAGAAATGGTAGTAAACTAGATATAGATATTTATCGTAAGAAAACTAGCACTAAAAGATTCATAACCAATGACTCAAATCATTGTAGACAGCATAAACTCGCGGTTTTTAACCTTTTGGTTCATAAATTGTTTAATTTTCCTCTTTCAGTTCAAAATTATAATAAAGAATTGCGCACTGTTAAAGGCATTGCTGCATACAACGGGTTTTCAGATGAAGTGGTTATGAATATAGTTAGGAAACAAACACATAGGATGAGGGTTAAGAACGTAACTACATTAGGTAACGATAGAGAACAAATAGAAAATAAGTACGTAAAGTTACCAAACTATCCTGCTTATACAAAAGGTCTACCTAAAATCTTTTCCAAAACCAATTTGAATATATTCACTACTGCAGATAGTAGTTTGCAAACTCTTTTAGATAATCGAAAAGGTAAAGTGGATAAGCAGGATATGTAGGGAATTTACAATATTAATTGTAAAAATTGTGAACAAATATATGTGGGGCAAACTAAACTACCTATCAAAATTCGCTTTAAAGAACATTTAGCTCATATAAAATACAAACGTTGGGACAAGTCTGTCGTAGACCGACAAATGTTTGATAAAAATCATGTAGTAGATGAGGTATCATTAATCAAACATGTTAGTAATAAGCACGAACTTGATTATGAAAGTTTAGAAATCTTCAAAACAAATAAATTCTAATGAATAATAATGATCAAGGACCTTTAGGCTACTCAGAACTCATTAAACTTTCATAACTTTTACTTTCACTTTCACACTTTCACCAGATTAGCAACGAAGTGTTATTCGCTGATGGTATATGTGTTTCTTTTAGTCCGCACTAGTCGACCGCTGATCGTGATAGCGTAGCTATCGAAACGCGTTCGATATTTTTTAATTTTGTGTGGTACGTGGGTGTATTTTGTTTATATATATATATATATATATATATATATATATATATATATATATATATGTGTGTGTGTGTGTGTGTGTGTGTGTATTTGTGTGAGCGTGCGTGAGTTCTCGTGCGCTCGCGTGTGTCTATGTGCTTGTGTGTGTGTGCGTGTGTGTGCGCTTGTGTGTGAGTGTGTGAGCGGGAGCGCGTGTCGCGTAAGCACATGCGTTTGTGCGTACTTGCTTGTTTCAGTGCGTGCGCGCGCACAAGCGTGGGTGGGTGTGTGAGTGCGTGTGTGTGTGTGCGTGTGTGTCTGTGTATGCACGTGTGTAAGTGTGTGCGTGAGTGCGTGTGGGCGTGTGTGCGTGTGTGCGTGTGTGTGCGTGTGTGTGCGTGTGCGTGTGTGCGTGTGTGCGTGTTTGCGTGTGTGCGTGTGTACGTGTGTACGTGAGTGCGAGTGGGAGTATATGCGTTGTGCCCGTGAGTGGATGTGTGCGTGTGTGGGTGTGTGCGTGTGCGCTTACTTGCGTGCGTGTTTGCGATCGGGCGTGCTTTCGTGCTTCAGTGCGAGCCTGGATACGAGAGTGCGTGCGTGCGTGCTTGCTCGGTGGGTGTAGATGTTGGCCTGGGTGTGGGTGTGTGTGTGTGTGTAGGTGAGGTTGTGGGTGGAGGTGTGCGCGTGTGCGTGTGTGCGTGTGTGCATGTGTGCGTGTGTGCGTGTGTGCATATGTGCATGTGTGCGTGTGTGCTTGCACGCGTGCATGAGTGCATGCGTGGGTACTTGCGTTTGTGTGTGGGTGCGTATTTGTAGGTGTGTGCGTGCGTGTTGTGAGTGTGGGTATGAGTGTGAGTGAGGGAGTGGGTGTGGTTGTGGGTGTGAGTGTGAGTATGGTTGTGGGCGAGCTCGCGCGGTTGCGCGGGTGTTTGTGTACGTGATTGCGTACATGCGTGATTGCATGTGTGTGCGTGTGCGTGTGCGGGTGCGTGTGCGTGCGCGTGCGTGCGCGCGTGCGTGTGCGCATGCGTGTGCGTGTGCGTATGCATGTGCGTGTGGGTGTGCGTATGTGTGTGTGTGTGTGTGTTAATACCCACTATAATTTCAGAATAAACATTAAAAAATTTGTATTTAAGCTTGTTTTAAGCTAATTTGCATCCGTTCGGTTGGACAAGTGGAGATCTGTACTGCAATTTGATGTTAACAGTCATCAAACGAGATATTTCTAGTACAGGCGTATTGGAGAGCACCAACCCAGTGGTGATGAGGTCGACTCTGGGCTTTATACAGCTGAAGGCATTGCTGAGTGGTAAAATACTGCAATCTTGATAAATAGTAATTTAGCCTGAAAACTAAAGGTGTGAGAGGGTAATGCTTACCACAGGAAATGGTCGACTTTGCGTTTCAAATAGAAAATGTCAAGTAACAATTGTGCTAGATGTTAGTGAACGGCATTAAGTTTAGGTCCGAAACCACAGCTGTTACAATGATGGATAAGGAAGTGAGTACTTTCGATGACTGAGGTTGCCTGCACCCTGCTCTCTCGAATATCCGAACCAGGAACGATCTTACGTCTGGTATTTTTTGCTCTAGTAGCCTTGGCCGTCTTGTTTTTTTTATTTCAATCCGTTAAGAACGTAGTGAGGACCAGAGGAAGAATAGGATGAGAATAGATTAACTATAAGAAAGGGCCACCGGTAGCTCTTACCAAGACTCAATGTTAAGCATCCCATGGTGAGGGTGGTGGTATCTCCTCAGCTGGTTTGGAGTACACATGCCTTCCAAACCGTTTTACTTGAATGGTCACCCTTTACAACCAAAGTTTTTGGTAGGTGAATTAAAGGTTGATCTTAATTTGAAATGTTTACCGTCAAATAATCAGTTTTAGAAGGAAATTGTAACAATAAGTTATTCTATACGTTCATAAATCTGCTCAATATCCATGTAGCTATTGTCATTAAATAACAATACATTGTTTATTTTTTATCAGCTGAGTATGCTTTCTTATAAAACTATAATCATATTACATATCAAAATTACCTTTTGGGTATTATTTTTTTCTAATTTAAACATTTTGGTAACAATGACTACACTAAATGGCAATAGTTATTGAAAATCAATTCAGGTTCCAAATAAATATTTATCTTTTTGGTTTTTAAATCTAGTATTTATATTTTATATAAGTTTAAAAGTTTCGATAACAGTTACAGCTATCGTCCTCAGTGTATGGTAATATCTTTAAGAATTACTTGAGATCTTAAAACAAATGTATGAATTATGAATGATATAAATATGAAAGTACACGGTTTAAAAACCCAAACGGTAAGTATTTTAAATAAATAAATATTTTTCTAAGAACTATTATATTGAAGTAATGACTAGTGTGTCTAATAATATTCTGTATTGATTATTAGATTAAGTTGTAATGTTTACAGCCTAACCTAAAAAATAAGTCAATTGTCACTAAAGGGTAAAGTGAAAAGTACTGTAGTATATATTAACAATTACAATAATTATGCATTTGTCAATTATTGATTATTGGTTACACACGCAACAGATTATACCTAGTATTCTATTTTGTTATAAAATATATTTTTGACAGATGGATAACAAATGTGCTTTTAGCTATAGAAGAATCTCAAAAAACTGGCTAATGCTTCTTGGTTATACGGAATACCATTAGGCTTTCTACATTGTTATGTAGCAAACGGCGCACATAAAATAAGTTTGGTCAGTTTAGGTGTTTATTTGCTCCAGATCAAGAAAAATAAATCAGTGTTCATGCCAAAGAACTTGACTAATATGCTTTATGCCTTAACAAAAGGACCTTGGAGGAGTTTGTCTTAAAGATGGCTAATCAGAATGGTATGGTACATCCGTTCAAAAACAAACAGTTGTATGTTTGATATATATATATATATATATATATATATATATATATATATGTGTGTGTGTGTGTGTGTGTGTGTGTGTGTAGAAAAAACACTGTATAGAAGGCTATGGGATGGAAGAGCAGTGGGTTCTAACTCATGGTGTTCAGATTCAGGATGGATTAAGAGCGACCTTGTCGTGAAATAGCTTCGCTCCTTTATTGAATGTGTACGACCATATAAAGAATTTTCAGTCTTATTCATTCTCGATAATCATATTTCTACATGTCCCTGAATTAGATATCAAATTTACAGTAATTCGTCTTTCCGTTCGATCTCACACGACTTACATACTGCAGCCACTTGATGTAGCTGTCTCTATCCTCTTTAATACTGCATTTGGAAGGGCTGTGGATATGTACCAAAAAACTCATCATGGTAGAAAATAACACAGTTTAAAGTAGCACAACTTATCAGGATTGCATTAGAAAAGAGCGCTACTGTTAAAACAGCAACAAATTTGTTTAGGAAATGCTGAATATTTCCTTACAATAGAGATCCTGTTACTCCCCTGGATTTAGCTCCCGCATAGGTCCGTTATATTCCTCCGGAAGGTAACCCACACGAAGATGATACTGAAGAATTCTCGGATAATGACATCCAGTTAGCAAGTTTGCTAAACAAGAAATGAGTTGCTGTTTCTTCTACAGCTTTTAACCCAACATATTTCCTTAACGGTTTGTATTTCACAAGTGTCACGAGGAAGAGGAACTGCTAAGGTTACACGCAACTATTTGCAAGGATCAATTAACACCTCTTGTCTGGTTTCGGACGAAAGGTACACTGCTCTTGCTGAAATATAGGTTCAATGTTTTGTTTACCCAGAATGGCTCCATGAACTGTGTGAGGATCTTACAGGCATGGAAGACCAACACTTCTGCGAAACCTGAAAGTGATAGGAATTCATTGAAATAATGAAAATCAGAATTCTTTTTTGAGTAAACAGATCCTTTGCTTAAAAATTATTATTAATTTTATTAAATACATAAATAAAAAGTTTACCTCGAGTAGGATTTGAACCTACGACCTGTACTTTGCTAGAGTACCGCGCTAACCAACTTCGCCATCAAGGTTCACGCCCAAATCGATGTAAATTTTGCATTTATGTATGTAGAACTTTCAACTTATTCGTTCATAACAAAAACTTATAATAAGATCCTTTGCTGTTTCCACTTTGCTCTGAAAGGTGGGATAAAGTAGAAAACATCCAGATTTTTTTATTTTATACTTATAACCTACAAAGTGGAAATTAAAATAAATGAAATAAATTTAATTATATTTTTCTGATAACTATGCAACCTCTTTCTTATACATTCATGACGAAAACAGGCAAGATCATAAAAATTAAAAACAGTAATCTATGTCAAACGGACGTTAAAATGTTCACATCATACAGAGGTTAATAGACGCACCCGCACATGCACATGCACACTCACACGCACACGCACACGGAAACGCACGCGCACACTCACACGCACACGCACACACGCGCATACGCACACACATACAAACAGACAGACATCATGGCCGATCTTCGCCATGATAAGCTAATAAGTCGATTTAGTGATAGTGGCCAAGAAGTCGATTGCATAACCTTCTATACTTAAATATATCTATATAGGTTGGAAGGTAAAAATGTATATTAAGTGTCTGCTAGCAACAGTCAAGTCAAGTCAAGTCTATCAGCAATATTTCTGCGATATTCCACCTTTCTGAAAGAGCAACTTGAAGCGATTAGAGCGAAATTAATAAACTTTTCCACTAAGCCTTCTTTTCCCCAACCCTACCTTCTTCACTAAATGATATATTTGGAAAATTTATTTATTACTAAATATAACTGCAATTACTATCGGAACGTTTAAATTTGTAAAAAAATAATACAAAATATACGAATTAATACCCAAAATATAAGTATCATAATTATAAGTGATAAGCGTTTATTTATTAATTGTGTATAACTACGTTTGGTTATGAAAGTCTATCGTAATTGATGTGTGTATACCTACGTCCTTAATTGCTGACCTATTTTAATTTTTGTAGAGGTTAATGTACAACGAATTGTCCCATGGTGAACCTGTACTAGGGATCGATGTTTCAAGAAATATGTCTTGCGGTTATGCAGCTTTTGAAGCCGAACGTATTGACTTGGGAGAAAAAGTGTTTGAAGTTAATCACGCACCTATTGCTCAAGAATATCTAAAGAGAGGATGTCCACCTAGTCTTAGAGCTAGAATGTGGTCATTAGTACTAGGAACGGAAGTAAAGCAAATTGTATGTTTGATTCAATTGTTTTGTCATTTTTATAAAGCTGCATATTTCAGCATCGTGTTCAATATGAACAATTGAAGTCGCACGTATTACAGTATGACTTAATGGTAGATAAATTAATTATTAAAGATATACATTTAACGGCGTCAAATGATGATCAATATTTTGTATTTGAGGACGTTTTACATCAAGTATGAAAATATTTATATTAAAAAAAATAATTTTTGACAAATTTACTAGGTTCTGTTATGTTTCTCAAGAGATCCAGATGTGCTAAGGCTACTTCCGTATAAACCAGGCTACATGCAAGTTGTTTTAAAGGGAAAAGCTACCGGAAAGGAAGACACTTTAATATTTCCACCCAGTGGGATAATTCCCTTTCATGGATTTACAATGTACGGTAAGTTAAAAATTACTACCGTAACACTTTAGTATAACATACATTTTAGCTGCACCGTTTTGTTATTTATTCGATAACTCCGTTGAGTTATATTTCACATTCCGGGCATTTTATTTGAGATACTGGTTTCGACTACATAAAGTTTGTGGCCACCCACAAGGAATTGTATGTCTTTGCCTGTTATATGAACGGCTGTTGCAGTGCTATGATACGGAATTATGGTATCATTTTAAGAAGAACAATATCCCACCGTGAGATTTTTCAAAATATCACGCATGTTTCGGTAATAGGTGTATAACGCAAATTGTTTCAGGATTCGAGTGGTTTTTAAGTGGATAATGAGAGCTTTCAGTGGACATTTACCTCCTGATCAACTGTTATATTTATGGGATTTAATATTAGCTTATGATTCATTAGAAATAATACCCTTATTAGCTGTCATAATAATTATATTTAGAAGAGCAAATTTATTGAGGGTGAGTACATTACAAAACATTGACGCAGTGCTAGCAGACCTATCTTCTATTTCTGTCATGTCAATGCTACAAATGGCTCTATCTAAGGAATAAATATATAATAAATATTATAAAACTATTTTGACTTTTTGTATTTATTGTCTCTATAAAATCTTAGTGGTAGTGTGCTGTCTTAGAAATATATCCTTTCTATTCACATACATTTTAAGTGAAGGTGAATTGTTATAATGTTCAGTTCTGGTTCATATAGAAACATAGAATTTCTTACTGCAAATGTTGGTACTCTATATGTTATTAATTCCAGGATGTCGAGATATCAAACTTGTAATGGATAGTTTTATATAAGTAAGTCTTCATACAGATGACATTTTTCGGGATAAACATTTGTTTTTAATATCCAATGGACACTATACACCGCGTCCCATATAAAAATGTTTTGTATGGGGATCTCGGAAACGGTAAGAGATAGAAAGCCGATTAAATAGACCAAAAGTTGAGGATTCGAGGGAACGTATTTATGGTGTCTGTAGAAAGCGAATATCTTTTCTCATTTTTGAGATATTTGAAAAAAACTGCAATTTCCGTTTTTCGTGTTTATTTTTTCTGATTTTATTTGAAGAGCTGTCAAAAGCAGATTTTCATGACCACTTTTTCTACTCCATTAAATCGTGTCATCCAATTTTTGATTAAACGTTTCGTAT
This sequence comes from Vesta saturnalis, assembly GCA_036346205.1. NCBI lineage: Eukaryota > Metazoa > Arthropoda > Insecta > Coleoptera > Lampyridae > Vesta > Vesta saturnalis. Next base: position 7,833,388 of record JARFJB010000762.1, on the reverse strand, counting down.
CATAGCAATCATCATCAACTTTATTTTTTTAAATACAAGAAAGAATTGTTCTTAACCTATTTAAATTCTCTCTTTCATTCTGAATTCAAATATATATCACACTTTATATTTTTGATGCGTTACGTACGAAAAAATTCATTTTCAATGTCAATATCGAGAACACACGGTTTTTAAGGATAAAAGTATTATTAGTAACTTTAAATTACTATAATTAAAGTATAAACAAAATAAAACAAGATTAGATAACTATCGTACAATCTAGTCTATGTTCAAAAATGTTACCTTCACATTCCAAACAAACATAGCAACGCCCTAAAATTTCGTTCATTACATTTTTCAGCATGTTTGGTGTAATTTCTACGAATGCTGAATTCACCTCTGCTCTCGATTCTGCATTATTGTCAAGCGTTCTCCAGCATACTTGTTCTTTGATAAACTCCCATAAGAAAAATCCAATGGGATGATACCAGGGGACCTTGCAGGCCCACGAAAGATACCGTTTCTAGCAATCACACTATTGTTAAAGTTTTCTGTGAAATAGTTCATAACCAAACCAAATGTTTCTACGTTCCGCTAATGGAATATCATGTAGTAAATCTTCGATTTGATTAGCTAACATGTGTCACTAGCGTTGTAATGTCAATGTACCTTCATAAAATATCGGTCGTATAACTCGTCTGTCCAGAAGTCCACACCAAACATTAAAACGGAATCGATTTTGATTTCGTAATGAGCGTACACGAAGCTAATCATGGTTCGGCCAATAATGCTGATTTTTTCTGTTAAATACGCCATTGTTGATCTCGGAATGTTATGTTCTTTTTCAATAACTCTAGTTATCCTCAGAAATCACCATCAAAACGTTTAACTGGTTATCTTCATTCACATGCTTATTGCGATGGTTCACAGGTATTTTAAAACATCCATGTTCTTTCAGATTCCTTACCAGTCAAATATCGCTTTTCTCGGTTGTCGACGTACTGGAAATTTCAGTAAATATCGCCTTTCTACATCATCTGTATTTTTTCGACTTTCTGTAAAACAACACAGCATATCGAAACGTTCTAGATTTAAAAAATGTGCCATTACTATTTTAAAATAAACTAATTTCCTTTCAATAAAACCAAGATTATATTTAACTGTTCATTGGTTGACATGACAATAATAAAAAAAAGGAAAGCAACGCCTGCTTAGGGGCTGAATGATATTAGTGATGTAAATAATACATTTTAATATTTTTATATCCTGAATACCTATGAGTATAAAACTGTTAATTTAAAATTGACTGTAACTGATTCGATAGTTAAAATGGTTAAACACATTTTTCTCTTGTACTTAAAAAAATAAAGTTGATGATGGTTGCGGTGATACAAAACGTTGAATCAAAAATTGTATAATACTATTTAATAGAATAGAAAAAGTGGTCATGAAAATGTGCTTTCGTTTTTTCATAGCTCTTCAAATAACGTCAAAAAAAGAAAATAAGAACGAAACTTTCAGTTTTTTTCAAATATCTCAAAAATGAAAAAAGATATCAGAGTTCTACAAACACCGTAAGTACGTTCCCTGGAATGCGCAACCTTTGTCCCATTTAATGAACTTTCTATCTCTTACCGTTTCCGAGATACCCATACAAAATTTTTATATAGGACACAGTGTATATATATATATATATATATATATATATATATATATATATATATATATATATATATATATATAGATATATCTGTGGCGCGAGGAGTTTTGATTAAAAGTAATAGCGGATACAGTTATACAAATGAAGTATTTTCGAGATATTTCGATTTTTTAGAAATTTTGAAAAGTAACTATTAGCCTGAAAGGATTATTAATTGTGGATACGTTAAAACCGTTGACTAGGTATTTTGTATTAATTTAATTAGATAACTTACAAACAAAAATAACTAAATGTAATATTAAACAAATAAAGTTTTGTAATAAGTGTTCAAAATTAGCACCATCTACTTCTAAACATTTATTAATCCTTTTCATTAAGTTATGTCTTCTGGAAATATGGTCGGGTGTTAGAGAATTAAAAGCAAGTAAGACTCTCTGCATCATATCTTCCTTTGTCGTAACAGGTTTGGAAAATACCTGATTTTTAATGTAACCTCAAATACCAAAATCTAGAGGAGCCAAATCAGGAGAGCGAGCTGGTTAACGAAACGGACCCTGATTGGCAATCCATCTATCATCAAACATGTCGTAAAGATGCTGGGCAACAGGCCCAAAGTTATGAGGAGGTGCTCCATCTTGCTGATACCAAGCTGAATCCGCCTCTCCCTTTCTTAAAGTATGTAACACCGTCTTCTTCTAAAATGTGGCAATATCCTGTACCATTTAAATTTTCATCATAAAATTTTAATGCTAAAATTTTATCGTCTTTTATTGCACAAAAAAACATTAAAGCTCCAACTAACTTGGATTTTCATTACACCAAAAATGGGAATTCTGACGATTAAATAATCCATTTTTGCTAAACTTTGCTTCATCACACCATATAACTTTTTTTATGAAGTTTTCATCCTCTTGGGTCTTCATTAAAAACCATTCACCGTATTCTACCCTTCGAGGAAGAAGTGTTGCACCAAATGATATGAAAATGGTTTCCATTTATGTTTTTTTTAAATGCGATGAATTGTTCTCGTCGACAAAGTAAGATCTCTCTCACAATCTCTAATGGAGGCACTTGGAGAGGCCGTAAAATAACCCAAAACGTTAATTTCGTTTATGTCACTGTCCACTAGTGGTTTATTTTTATTAATTTTTGTATTAAATTGACCAAACTGACGGCAGTTTTTAAGCAATATTCTTACAATATCACCAGTTGCATTTGGTCGATTTGGATATCTTTCTTCAAAAACACGGCAAGTCCGTTCAACAATTCTATTACACTCGCCGTAAATAATAATAAGATTTAAAAAATCATCATTAGTAAATCCTACATTTGACATTATTTACTATGAAATACAAACTGGTACAGAAAACTGTCAAAACAACATAAACAATTAACGTTCTAACTATCAAATCTTTGACAGACATGGCCTACCCTTTACTAATGTTGGAATAATCAAGTGTTGTTATGTTTTAACTAAGATAATGAAATATCTCAAAAGTGGTTGGATTTAGGTATAGGGAATACTGATACCAAACGAATTGGCTTAAAAAAATTCAGCGGAAAATGTAATAAAACACAATAAAGTAAGCAACTTATAACTGATTTAGATTGTGCATGTTGGCGGCTAAGTTTAAAACACCCTGCATGAAATATCAATGAGATGGGTATATGGAGTTAACGAGATGTTGTTTATTGGTTACAATTTCACGTCACTTGCTTCGTTATTAATGGAGATATCGTTATTAAATGTGGACTAGGATTTATTCAAAATTTAAAAGAAAATCGAAATATCTCGAAAATACTTCATTTGTGGTATACCATATTGTGCACAAATTTTATCTAGAATTTCATGTAGAATTCGAAAATAAAATAAAAAATATTAGGTTCCATTTAAAATAACAAAGTTGACGTCTACTTCCGGTATAACCGGAAGGGCCACATTCAGGACAATATTATATTTGAACTCCAAAACTTATAGCTTCGTAATTTCAGATTTTTAACATAACTGTATCCGCCATTACTTTTAATCAAAACTCTTCGCGCCCCACCCTATATATATATATATATATATATATATATATATATATATATATATATATATATATATATATATATATATGTATGGTGTTCCTTAATAAAATGCTTAAAGAGGTTAATCTAGGGTCCATTTCGAAAAAAAAACTTTATATGAAAATATGTCCTAAAGGTCTTTTGAACTGCAAGGTGCTAAAGTATTAAGAAAAATTATTTATTTTTACGATAACTTTGGTTTAACCCTACTAACTATATATATTTTTGTGTAAGTCGTTTAGTGAGATGCAAATGAATGAATCAAGAAACTAGATTTGCTCAGAAAGGAATGAAAATTTCAAAAATAGTTTTAAGTTTTAGAAAAAGCAGTGGCGTATCACCTTCTCTTTAGAATGACTCAGTGAAAATTCCGCACGAACGCAACTGGCAAGAATACAAAATAATGTTGTACAGCAGAAAATACCTTTTGATACATGGATGTTTCACAAGAATATTTAGGGTCATACCAAAGTTATGTATCATAACAGGAAGATTTTTTTTCTTAAAACTTTAGCACCCTGTATGTCAAAAGTTCAGACCTTTAGGACTTATATTCACATAACCTAAAGTATTAGTATGTTATTAAGAAACACTCTGTATACCCGGTGCCCTGGTAGGGTACCGAGCGGATCTATCTCGTAACTCGACCGATAGGAGGCGTAACTGCTACAAACAAACATAAAATTCATGCTATCTCGGAAAATTGGGTGATGAGCTATAACTTTGAAAATAGCATTTGAGAGCTTAGGTGATACGGCATCATTTTGCAATGGAACTTCAATTCTGGAGTGACTCCAATCACCACAACACTCGGGAACGCAATTTCCAAGACATTTGGCAGTTCAATATTTACGGCGCCGTTAGAAATAATGTAGTGGTCGCCTTAGAATTTTATCGAGACAGGTTAAATAGTCAGTAAATATCTTTGGTGTGATATATGTACCTACAGCTATAGTGCGTTTTAGGTGAAACACATCTCAATATCCTCCAAAATTTCAACACGTATCTGGATAACTTACGCCTGGCGGAACTTGGAAATATTTTTTACCAGCACGTTGGTGAACCTCCGAGCCAGTTAATTAGCCTTCTCAAAACCACTTTCTATGACCAATGGATTGATAATGACGGCCCTTTTTTGTGGCCTCTAAGATCTCCTGATCTATCTGTTTTAGCTTTGATTATTTGGGAACCTACAAAATGTAAGGTATACGAAACGCCATTAATAACAATGAATGACTGCATGCAGAGAGTAAGGAATACAATTCGAAATTTTGAACATTTATTGAATACATATTTTTGTTTACCAGATTATTTTTCTGTTATAACTACTTGTGTTTCTTGTATTTAGTTACCGAAAACTTTGTTATTTTTCTATCCTACTATCCCATTTCATACAATTATTGATATAGCTCGTTAATATCACAGAATCAGTATTAGTATGTATTATTTTCATCTTCAACAATCCGTTCACTCCTTTGAATACCTCCTTCCGCATTGTAAATAAATTTAAATAGTCTTGACACGTGTTACTTATTTAGGTTGGTATCACTAACCGGTTCACTACACAGTGCTATACAGTGGATGATTTGGTGCATCGTTAGATGACTGTTAAGATTATATTGATGCAAAACCTTTTAAAAATAGGTAAGTACTCTATTTTACAACATTAATATGAATTGAAAGTTTGTACAAAAAGTATAGGTCTGAAAACTTCTGACCTATAGCCTAAACCAATAAATTGAATCAGTCTGACCAAGTTCACTACATAACCTCAACTACTACTCCACAGAATTGGGCGGGAAATTTGGCGACAATTCTTCACGTTTTCTTTTCGTCAACTTTTTCCATGACGTCAGACGTGGAGTAACTTGAATCACCATGTAGCCAACAAAGGATTTGTGTGTTTGAGAACATTATACTATAAGAAAGTCATTGAATATAATTTATTATATTTGTGTTTATAATATGAATACTATATAGTGAACTATTTGCTTCTTACATATAACACCTTTTTATTCTGTTATATAATTTTTTTTTCAGAAAAATGCCCAGAAATTATAAAACCTCAATATCAGCTGCTAGTGTGGGACGTCCTATAACATTTAGTGAAGACGATGAAAAGTGCCTTTCCCAATGTCTAATATTATCCAGTGAGTGGGGTTTTCAGTTAACGCAGTATGATGTACGCGTTATTGTGAAAGGGTTTTTAGATCGCCGAGGCATTGTCGAAAAAGATTCAAATCAAATATTTAAAATTTTTTTAAATAGACACAAAAATGTTCTGTCGGAACATTTGGTATTGATTGGGTCAGACAATTTTTAAATAGACACAAAAATGTTCTGTCGGAACGTCTCTGTCAGAACATTAAAGGAGCGAGAGCCGCTGTTGGATGTGAAGAAATTCAAACATACTTTAACGAATTGAAACTATCTTTGGAAGGTGTGTCCCCTGAAGTAATTTTAAACTATGATGAGACTAATATGACTGACGACACAGATAAAGAAAAAGTCACAACCAGAAGAGGATTATTGACCATTCAAAATCGAGCACTTCGGTTATGTTCCGTGATTCAGCGTCAGGAACGCTTTTACCACCGTATGTATGTTACCAGGCAGAACACCTATATAACACATGGACAGAGGGTGGGCCAGATGGCACAGGGTACAACCGGTCAAAGAATGGGTGGTTTAATCTAACAGTCTTTGAAGATTGGTTTTACAGCATTGTTTTGCCGTACTTTAAGAAATTTGATGCTCATGCCCCAAATGCATTTGATAGGGGACAATTTAAGTAGCCACATCTCTCTGAAAATCATCTAAGACTGCAAGAAACACAACATTCGTTTTGTTTTACTTCCGCCGAATAGCACCCACTGTTGTCAGGCACTGGATGCTGCCTTTTCTGACCTCTAAAGAAAGGGCCAAACTTGACAATTGGAAATCAAAGAACAGAGGACCTGTTCTGAAGCATTGTTTTCCTAGATTACGTACACAATGCTTAATGGAATTAAATACCGGTGGAAATTCTGAAAAAATTTATTGCTGGATTCGAGTGTATTGGGATTTACCCGAAAATGCAGAAAAGGTTCTTAAGCAACTACCTGCGATCCAAAGATAGGATCCGTGTTTCGCAGGTGGTACTAACTCGTCGCGGACAGATTCATTAAAGGATTTTTCGAGGAGTTTAGAATATCCAAAGCGAGAGCACCCTTACCATCAAAGCCAGGTCAGCCAGGGACGATTGGAGCAACAACCTCAAGAAGAAAGGCGTTAGTGTGAAACCTGGAAAAGGTGTCTACGAAGAGCATGCGGTGGACCTTTTGTTAAGCCATGGTACTTCTGGAATATCAAAGAAAAAGACAGCCACAAGAAGAACGAAAGTAGCAAAGAAAGTACCGGTACAGGCAGAAGAATACTTAGCTGACGAGCCAGAGGAAACAGAGCCAAAGAGGAAGAAAATAATGAAAAATAGACTAAAGAAAGACGGATCAAGAATTCATCAAAGTACGAGTGAAGATGACTCTGACTATTCCATTCACGACTGAGGAACCAAAAAAGTATAAAAGGGATACTTCTAATCTCCTAAATCTGAGGAAGGATGGGTTGATTGTCGTGTCCCTCAAATACGAAGGGACAAAAAGAGAATCGACCAAAAAGTTTGTTGCTCAAATTTTATCAACATCATCAAACAAAATTTTTCTGTACAAGAACACATCGGTAAGGTGAAAAAAGCTAATGTGATGTATTGCATTACCCAATTTTTTGTAATGAGAGACCGCTTTTGTTTCCGATTACAGATGTAGAGATTTAGTTTGTGTCAGATTTACTTTGAGTTTTGTTTTTCTTAAGAGATGTTTAATTTTCAAGACTTATTATTTATTATACGTCAAAAGGATCACAGATATTTTTAAAAACTTTTTTATTTGAAGTAGCCCACACTATTTCAACATAAAATAATCACGTTTTATAACAGGTTTCAATAGCCTATTTCAAGTTACCCCATACCATGGGGTAACTCTTGTAAATTAAAATATATAAATCTGCACTAGTTGTGGTTCATCACAATATACAGGGTGATTCCTTAGTGCGGTAAAGTCTAATATCTTCTAAATCCTCAAAGATATTGTGTCCTAGAACTTCGTGCCAGATCAAAGGTACATTTTTTAAATGGGACACCTTGTGTTTTACTTCAAATATGGATTCTGCTTGACTTCGCTACAGTAGATTTAAAAAGTTCTGACCACTTTTTCCTGAAAATCACAATGATTTCAATTCCCAGTATACTTTAAACTGCACAGTTTAAAACTAATCTTTTGCAGCTATACGTCTCTGATGGTCGTCTAGTGTAATAATTCACTAGACCTTCTTCGATATATAAGAAACCGTATACGGGTGAATCCAACTCGAATATATCGCGTTCACAATTTTTTTAAATAGGTCACTATATTTTATATCGGTAAATGAAAGTTATTTTACTATACTTTCAATTTGTATTCCCTACACCAAAACTGAACAGTTTTTGTGATATTTCAATTTTATGATTAAAATAATCCAGCAATACAGAGTTTATTCACATCAATTAACTTGCAAATAAAGTTTAACTTTAGAAAAAAACGAAATGATAAAAATGCTCAAAGTGACCACCCTGTACATCGATGCAGGATTGAAAACGGTTTTCAAAAGATAGACTTCATTTCTAAGCATTTGCACATTAAGACTTTGGAAAGCTTGCCTTATTCTATCTTTCATATCGTCTGGTTTTGTGGTAGGTATTTTGTACACCTGACCTTTAACATAACCCCAGAAAAAAAATCGATTTTATTTAACTCTGGTGATGTTAGTGTCCAGAAAACTAGCCTTGTTTGTCCAATCCACCTTTCAGGAAACATATCATCCAATTGACCCTGAATGAGCGCATTATGGCGAGCAGGAGCTCTCTCATGCAGATACCACATTTGTTGACGTGTGCGAAGGGGAATGTCCTCAAGAAGAACTGGTAAATGATTTTCTAAGAAATCTAAGTACACTTCTCCATTTACGTTTCTTCAAAGAAATAAGGTTCTATTACGTAGTGACCGACTATACCACCCCATACATTTATAGACCACCTAGTCTGACTCTGGGTGATGATATGATATGGATTCGATGTACAATATAAATGAAAATTGTAATAATACGGAGTCGAAAAATGTCTTTGCACCTGTATTTCCCCTTCACAAAACTGTACCCTCTTCTCAAAATCATTACCCCTTAGCTCCTATTCTAATTTAATGTGATAAGGATGCACATGATTTCTTGACAGAATTATTTGTACTGAGGTGTAGCTTATTTCTTGTTCCTTTGAGATTGTAGGGATGCTCGTATGGGGATTTTCAGTAACTGCTAGTAAAATATTCATTGTAGCTTCTTTTGTAATAACAGTTTTAGTTCTTTCTGTTTTCTCATACAACACCGATCCAGTGCGATTGAATCTTTCTAATAACCTATCAAAAGTAATTTTATTTGGTTGTCGGCGTTCTGGATAACGTTCTTTATAAATTCTAGTTGCCAGCAGATAGTTTTTATTACTCTCACCTAAAATCCACAATATATCTATCAAGATTTCACGCGGGTACTTCAAATAGCTCTGACAGATGTCATAAATCTAATAAACGTATTAGCAGAATGTAAATGTTTCTTGATATTTCACAGCATACTTACTACCTAATGAATAAGAGGTCTAATGATGATGTGGTTCTAATTTAACTATTTAGTAAAACTACATAAGAAATCTGACCTTCCTATGCTTCTGGTACTTTTATCGACCTTTTAAAACATTTTTCTAAACTAACACACTTTCCTAACAAGTTAATTGTTGTGAATGAATTTTATGTAGTTGCTTTTTATTGTAAATAAATCATAATATTGAAATATCACAAAAATTATTTAGTTTTGGTATAGGGTATACCAATGAAATTGAAAGCATAGTAAAATAACTCTGATTTACCTGTATAAAATACAGTGTGATCCATTTAAAAAAAAATTATAAAACCTATGTACTCGAGTTTGGACTCGCCCTGTAAAAGGTTTCTTAGATATGGAAGGTCTAGTGAATTATTACAGTAGATGACAATCACACAAGTATTGCTGTAAAAGATTAATTTTAAATTGTTCATTTTATAGTATACTGGACGTTGAACTCATTAAGATTTTCACGAAAAAGTGGTTAACGCTTTTTAAACACACTGTATAACCTATTACAACTTTATATTGTTGCAATAGAGAAGTCAAGCAGAATTCAAATTTGAAATAAAATAACGGGTGTCCCATTTGAAAAAATGTACCTTTGATCTGGCACGGCGTTCTAGAACACGCTCAACAAGAGGAACAAATTTTAAAATATTAGCCTTAATGCTGGCAACAATCTTTCAAAATTCAAAAAATATCTTTGAGAATTTAGAAGATATGGGACTATATCGCGCTAATGAATCACCCTGCATATATGAAATTTAGAGGACGTAACGACTGTAATTACCATAAATAAAATATGTTGGTGAGATGCGGTCTAAATTAAAATGAAAATGACTATTTAAATTTCATCAGGAACCTGCATAAAATGAACATAAGCAAGAACTAACTTATGTATATAATAAACATTACTTACTTAATGCGAGTATTATAAGCTAATACTATTACACAGCAAAATTAATAAATATAATGTGAGATGTATACGTAAAAATGACAGCTTAAAAAGACAGTTATTGAAGTTAGAGGATAACATTTTTTTTTTGAAAATTTTTATATATTCCTAATGCATTACAAACTAAAATTGTTAGAATTTATGATCTATGACACCTGTTTTATTGAACGAATTAAAATTAGTACTTAGAATATATGAATATATGTTGCTTAGGTTGTCTAGATCAGTTTTGTAATTTCAAGTACCTTTAGTACTGAAGATGTGAGTCATTTCAAGGGAAAGTCTGCTTCTATAATTAACTTCTGTGTCCAAATTGTTAACTTCGGGAAAATTTGGAATGTGATTGGTGTCTTTGCTATGTTTTGCTAAAGCACAAGAATTTTTCAGTCACTTCTATGTTGAGTAAGCCCTATTTTAAGGCATTGTAGTGTTTGCCTTACGTATACTTTGTTGCATTCGCCACAAGGGATGGAATATACTACATTAGGGTTGCTAAGCATTGGAGTTCTGCCTTTAATTTTGAAAAAAGTATTTAATAGGTTCAATGTTATATTTAGCTACACGTATTTGTTCGTTGTTTAATATATTACATAAGATTGGTGTTAAGTTCAGTATGTGAGGGATTCTTCTGTTGATTATGTTTGGTACTTTTAATTAAAAAATACGTAGATGAGGTATCCCGAGGATACAGCATTCAAGTTCTAGAGACTTGTAACACTTTCAGTAAACATATTCAGTTTACAGTAGAAGAAGAAACTAGTAATAGTATCCCCTTCTTAGACACCAGAATCATAAGAAAAACTGATAATAGCTTTAAAAATAGACCGGTATCAAAAACCAACTAACCGTTAGATATATCAATTACTACTCTACTCATTCTTTTGATCAAAAAATTAATGTTCTTCTGGGTCTCAAAAACAGAATACTTAGGATTTCACATCAATCATCGCACAAAAAGAATATAGATAACTTATTCTTGATTCTTAGTATCAACGGTTATCCAAAAACAACATTAAAGAATTTATTGTGCAGTACGCTAGTCAACTCTCAAGTTTACATTTATCAAAATAAACAAAATTGGCTGTTAATGAGTGACATTCACAACATAAAAACTAGAAATAACAAAAATTTTTATATTCCGACCTATAAAAGCGTGCTTGCATGCAAATCTCCAAGACAATTAGGGTTAAATTACTATAATAAATTGCCAGAGGATATAAAAAATAGCAAAACATTAAAGAGTTTTAAACTCAAACTAAAAGAATATCTAGTCATAAAATGTGTATATAGTCTTGACGAATTTTTGTAACGTTAGTGTGTTATTTAATTAATTAGATTAAGAAAATTGACGAATCTTATACAATAATTGTTATTGTCAAAGAATAAATATGTTTATTATTATTATTATACCTAAAGTTAATATTCAAAATACAGACTTGACACTACCAAATGCGACCAACAGAAGGATGCCCCACATACTGAACTTAACACCAATCTTATGTAATATATTAAACAACGAACAAATACGTACAGATAAACATAACATTAAAACATTAAAAATATTAAAAAACTTTAACTCAAATGCTTAGTAACCCTAATTTAGCGTCGGTTGTGGCAAATGCAAAAAAGTATATGTAGGGTAAACATCACAATGGCTTATAACAAGGCTTAGTCAGCATAGAAGTGACAGTAAAGTAAGAAAAATTCTTGTGCTTTAGCAAAACATAGCACATACACCAATCACATTCCAAAGAAATGACTCACATCGTCAGTACTAAAGATACTTTAATAAAATACTTTTCTTTTTTGGCCTTTTTAATGGTGCATTTGTATATTATACAATCTAAATGTTTCGATAACGCACACTGTTATTTTCGTCAGTAGTAAATTATCTATTAAAATTGTTAAAGATGTTAAAACAATATTGTGAAAGTTGAAAAATTAAAACATAAACGTAAGCCTGCTATTAATACAATAGTTTGAGAAACGTGCAAACCCAACTGTCGAATTCAATAATTTTAGTAAAGAATAACTAGATTAAAAATGAAATATTGTTAAACTGTCTTAAAGATGACAAATCAGAACGGCCTCTAACTGTCGAAGGATAACGATGCAAAACGTCAGCCAAAAAACAAATTTAACCAAGTTATGATGTAAGTGTAAACGAACGTTGTAAACGAACATAATAATGAGTTTGTCTTGACAATATTTCCATATTGTCAAATTGAATGCAATGAATTAAATTATTTAAGGAATGGTCAGCTACTGCAGACCATCCGTCTGGTATCAAAGCTAGGTTTTGTGGTTCCAATGTATACTTTTCCACACCAGAAGGTGTAATAATATTATTAATATCAGTAAGTGAATATCCATTATCTTTTAAGGGTTTAGTTAAATATTTATATTCATCCTTCAATAATTCAGGGTCACAAATTTGGCTTGCTTGATCTACTAAAGATTTAATTACATCATTTTTTTGACGTGGATGGTGGTTATAAAAACAAAAACTGTGGAAATAGGCCGATCGACTCAACTAATACGAGACCACAGTTACAAAACACATAGGGGAAGGTTGCGTATATTGGACCACTATTCGGTTTCAGGGCTCTAGCTTTAAGAAAACAAATCAAAACACCTTCAAATTTATACACCAAATACTTTAATATGTTGTCCATTTCTAGTAATTTTCTCAGAATTTTTGTTGAATAATTTCTCGTAGAAAAATATAATCCGGAACCCTTGCAGCTGATCCATTATAGCAGACTGGTTGCCTAAATTGAATCTGCGGGTTCCTGTATTGGACCATCTATTTCAGTTACGTAAAATTAAGTAAAACTTTAAATACACATTAGAGGAACAAGAGAATATCATTTTTATTTAAAAACCAAAAGTGAAAACACAAAAATATATTAAATGAACATAAAAAAAGTCAAATCCTACCATAATCAAAAACAAAAATAACTCAATAAAAAGAGCAAAATAAAGAACACAAACAAAGAACGACTAAACCTAAAATCTTTGAAAATGACAGTTATTTTTATAAACTAAGTAAGCAACAACTATAACAGAGATTGATCTAGTAAGATTAACATAGGAACGCCTTTTCTTAGAACTAGGAACAAATATCACAGAAAAATTTCTGTCTGATTCGTCTCTAGATTTTAGGCACTGAATCATGCCTTCAACAAAGCTCTCAGAACAAAGTTTGCAGTACGATTCTTTGACATCAATGCTTTTCTTCTTGGAAATGCCGGAGTCAAATTTTATTTTGCGCTTGACAGTTTTCTTTCTTGAAATATTTGATGATGTCTGTTTAACTGAAAGGTCATCTTTGTAGGGTGTAAATGTAAGATTTGTGCTTTTTGGATACCTCCTCTTGTGATCAACGACTGTACTTTTTAATATTTATTCTATAGAATCTTCTTCTTTTGCTGCGGATGAATCAACTTCAGCTGATGTAGTTGCTATTTGTTCTATAGCTCATGTCGATGTCGATGTTGAAGCTCTTTGATATAGGAAGTTCATTTATTTTTTTGTAACTGGTCTTTTACTGTAGCGACTCAAGGTCACATTTTCATCACTGGAATCGGAAATACTTTCAGTGTTATCATGTTCAACCATGCCTACACTTGTTTTTAGGATGAGTATATCTGAAGGTGCGAAATCAACATCGCTGAAAACATTACGGTCTATTGGCCAAATTCCCGTTTTCTTGAAACCATTCATAGCATTTGCTAACACAGCTGCCCTGGCATAAGCTTCTCCAAGGAGTTTAGCAACTTGGTATTGAGAAATTATCAATCTTGGATTAGTCCTTAATCATTTCTAATTAGCTTCAGTGTAATATACCTCCAGTGTCTTAAATACAGCCATGTCTAGGGGCTGAGGCCGGTGGTTGGTATAGCCCGGAAGCTGTAACAAAATTGCTCCATTATTTCGTGCCCGCTCTATTGCCTCAAGTGTTTTAGAGTGAGTACTGTGGCCGTCTAAAACAAGCAAAACTTTATTGGTCCTTGTTAGTTTTACTGCATTGATAAAATATTTGAGCCAGGCAACAAACTTCTTTATTGATGTATCTGGTGTCAGATATCTCTACCACGCAGTCAGGAGGTGCTCCAACTCTGAGATCTGGATTAGTTCGTTTTCGCTTGAGTTTTATCATAGATGCAACAAATTCGCAGGCTATACTGGCGCATACAACCATAGTGGTGTTCACCCCACGTTCGCCGCTAGCAACCGAACCCACTTGGCGCTTGTCCTTTAGGGGTAGAATTTTCTAGCACTTCTTGGCAACAGTGGAAAAGCCAGACTGTCTACATTGAATATTCTTGTTGCGTTAAGCTGGAACTCTATTAAATCCCTTGCACCGAGCTATGGAAGTAGATTCTGGTTGCCTCACAGAAATGTTGGGATGCCTACTCAAAAATGCGTAAAACTACTTTTTACCAGCCTGATTTTTTTCTCTATTGAAATTGTGTTTGATGTTGTTTTGCTCCGCCAGTTCATACGCTGCATTACGGACATCTTTTATGGTGACCCCATAAAACATCTTCCCTAGGTTAATTATATGCGCTGCCAACCTCTCCTTAAACTCCGGTAAAAAGACGGTGGTTCTTTCGAAGATTTTACGCTCTTTGTTATCCTTTTCATTTTTTGAGTCCAAATGCGGCATATTCCATTTAAGCCATACTTTTGCCTTTGTAAGTCTCTAAGGCTCTTACCATATCCGCCTCACTCCATTTACCGTATTTTATGCCTTTTCTATTATTCTGGAAAAAAGTAAAATATTGGTAGCCTATGTTAGACCAAGCATTTGATACTAATTGTATAATGTATAATGTTAAAAATATATTTTGATTATTGGAGCACTTCATATTGATACGAATTCCAACATTTAAAAACATAAACATAAGAAATAATTCTAGTTTCCTAAATTGGACCAGTCCAATTTAGGCAACTCCATGGTGGTTCAATTTATGAAACCGCTAGTTATTTTCTAAAATCACATGTATAACATTCCAATGTATTTGGGTTTGCTCTTTTTAATAACGATATCAATAGGGTAAAATTTACTTATTTTAATCAAAATAACAGCGCTGGGTGAATTTCCAACCTTTTCCTCACATACACTTACTAATTATTCATAAAAACTACACCGAAATAGCAAAATCACCAAACATGTTGTACAGAGGCAAAACGTGCATCAATGACAGCTAATTCTCTTATAATGACGCCTTTGTAACAAAAGTCAAAGAGGATTTAAAAAAAGTCGCTACCATCGCGCTTTTATTAATTCAAATATGGCCGTGGTCCAATTTAGGAAGTGGTTCATTATAGGCAACCTTCCCCTATAACACAGAATTATGAATATTGTTCATCGGAAGAATTTATGTAAGTTAATCCTTTAACGAACATTTCGTTTAATATGTTCACTTATTCTTTTTACATCGTATTAATCCAATATAAAAGCAAAAGCTGTTAATACAATAATTAAACATAAAGTTGTTTCATTGCATTTTATATGCATTTCAAACAGTATGACTAATTAATTGAAATCACTCTTTTCATTTTACATACTCATTATTAAAAACACACCAGTACAATATATTGAACAAAATAGCGAAATATGAAGTACCGTCAACCTACAATAAGCGAAAGATGATTTATAATAGTTACTCATTGAAATGTGAGATGTATTTCATTGATTATAACTATGAGACTAAAAACTGTCCAGTTTTCTGTAACTTCGCTTTCGAATGCAAGTGTTATATTTTAAAGTTGTCTGTATTTATGGTTCTTCTAAACTGAAGTCATAGATGTTTTACGAAAGATATCACAATGTTCAATGCTAAATAAAGTTTACAGATTTTCTATTCGGTGATTGAATTGGAATCTACTTAAACGATGTTTGTAGTCGTGAACAACGAGGTCACTAGTAGTCTTTTTGATATGACTATCCACTGTTGTAACTAATATTTTGTAATGTAACTATGAAATAATCAACTTTAATTATTTTAATTTTAAAATAATTGGAAGTTACACTACACTGTTATACTGTTACATGTATCGCCTCCATGAGAAAGGGAAAATAAAAAATATTTGGTATATTTGAAAATTTCTACGTAATATATTGTTCCTCTTTGAGATTCAATGCTTCATAATTAAGATTTCTAAGAAATTTTACTATTAAAATATTAATGAAGGTATGCCCAAGTTTTAATGAAATCCTTTGTTGAACAAAAGTTTGTCACTGTATTTGAATTAGGTTGCAAGTTCCGCCCTACATTCAAATACGGGTATCTAATATTATGTCAACAACCCTTAGCTAGTCTGCGTTGATTTACTTGCATAAAAGAAGAAGTTTGTAATTGTTTAAATTCAAATTCTAAATATTGCGTTATAATTTCACAAATTACTACTTGAAGTGTAAAATCGAGATGTTATCTACTATCGTTTTTACTGATAATATGACATTCTTGATATAGTAATTACTGCTAACTTTTCTTTGCAAACTCTAATTTTTTAATACAATAAATTTTATATATTAGCCTTTTTGATACCCTTGAGGGTATTTCTCCACAACGAAATTTGAGAGAATGAAAGTTTTCTTCAAGTTTTACAATATAACTTAAGTGGAAATAAAATTGTCTCAAGAGATTTGTATGCGTATTTCCTTTCAACGGACCTTTATTAGAAAAATTTTATCCTAAAATCCTAAATTGATTTGATTGTCTGAGATACTTCCTAATTCATTTTAGAGTTTTTGTTCTTGTTCTTTTTAAAATGTGTAACCATTTTGCTACATTGTAAATAATCTCATCTTATTTGTCTTCCATGATTTTTTTTCTTTGTTTCTTTTTATATCAAAGGTAATGAAATCGAATAGAGATTTTTTTAAACTACACTGAGAGACAATTATATTTACGAAGCAATTTTTTTGTATATAAAAATGTCACGTCTTGTTTTATTAAAAAAAGTTGCTTGTCCAACAGTTTAATTACCACTTGTTGATATTATTACTGTGCATCATATTTTGAATTAGCGTTTGGTTTTCTAGTCCCTAATTAATTACAATTTTATCTTTGGTAACTTTTTCACGCAAAGTGTAAATAATTAAAGCATTGCCGAGAACTTTATTCACGTTTGCGATTTCGTGGCAGAGCAAGCAGATTATTTTAATTGTAAAACAATGCTCGTTGGTAGGTGCATTTTGTTAATCCAACCTGTGTCAAATTCTATAATAAATTAAGTTTTTCTACTCTCATACTAGTAAATTGCATATTACTTACTATTTGGTTGCTGCTAAGTAAATAGATTCTGATACGTAATGACAAGCACGTAATAAAAAAAATTACGCTTCAGTTCTATAATAGTAATTTATGTAATAAGGATCATAAAGACGATCATTCTGGTGAATGTTATTGGGCGAGGCGTAGCCGAGTCCGATAACACGACGTGTGCCATAATGATTGTTTATGATCCGTATTACATACAAAATTTTATCTGATGGCATTTTCGAAAAATTAAAAACTGCATTTTTGACATGTCACAATGACAACTATTTTTAAAGCGGTAAGAATACGTGTGGTTTAAAATATTAGTAGGCTAGTGAGCTGTGCTTTGCAATTTCCTTGACAACGTCAGGTTGTAACAGCAATAGTTATTTATCTCCTGTCAAACACAATTGTCACGTAGAATTGAATTGTATTTAAATAATAATGAGTGATTCTGAAACTGGTAATTTACCTTCTGATTTGGAAGAAATGACGCGAAATATCGTGGACTCCCTTTTGCCAGAAAAATCACGGAGTGTGTATGAAATAGCGTGTGTTCTACTAAGAAAATCAAGAATATCACTTATGAAAAAGTATTATTGGCTTACTTTGAATGCTTATCTAAGGAAAGAAAACCATCTTCTCTCTGGTCGTATTATTCGATGATAAGGAGTATTTTATTAACAAAAAATAACGTCGATATTAGTAAGTACCTACAGCTGGTTGCATTACAAAAACGTAAATCAGAAGGTTACATAGCTAAAAAATCCAAAATTTTGACTAAACAAGATGTCACAAAGTTTTTAACGGAAGCATCAGATGATACATATTTATTTAAAAAAGTAACTATGATAATTGGACTAAGTGGAGCATACAGAAGAGAGGAACTGACAAATATGCTTGTTGAAAATAAGATAAAGGATCCGTGGTTCCATATTGATATACGACCCACAGAATTTCAAGGTTTTTATTTACGGGTATATACATGAGAGTGTTCTAAATACGATTTAATCAAAAAATTACCGGATGATTCATATTAATTTGAAAAAAAAACGAAAATAAAACTGTTGCTATGAATCCATAACCTATTGTGGTTACATTTTGTTTGGTTATGTGTATCGGTTTACGATTTACCACGCAACAGGATTACACAAGAGGCGCTTTTCGGATGAAACGGTTCACCTCTAATCAAATCTATTTGTACTCTCATAAAATTTATGAATTATTTGTTACTGAATGTAGAGACCCATATTACAGTAAAGCTAAGGTCGCTAAGGGATAACTGTCGCGAAAAGGATGTCGGGGTGACTCAGATAGGTTAGAGTAGATTTTAGTTTTCCTTTTTATTCCTTTCTTATTTCGTTGCGAATGTGCAATCACTAAGGAATAACTGCAGCGAAAAGGATGTCATGGTGAGTCAGATAGGTTAGAGTAGATTTTAGTTTTCTTTTTTATTCCTTTCTTATTTCCATTTTTATTTCGTTGCGAATGTGCAATCACTAAGGAATAACTGCAGCGAAAAGGATGTCGGGGTTAGTCAGATAGGTTAGAGTAGATTTTAGTTTTCTTTTTTATTCCTTTCTTATTTCCATTTTTATTTCGTTGCGAATGTGCAATCGCTAAGGAATAACTGTCGCGAAAAGGATGTCGGGGTGAGTCAGATAGGTTAGAGTAGATTTTAGTTTTCTTTTTTATTCCTTTCTTATTTCCATTTTTATTTCGTTGCGAATGTGCAATCACTAAGGAATAACTGCAGCGAAAAGGATGTCGGGGTTAGTCAGATAGGTTAGAGTAGATTTTAGTTTTATTTTGTATTCCTTTCTTATTTCCATTTTTATTTCGTTGCGAATGTGCAATCGCTAAGGGATAACTGTCGCGAAAAGGATGTCGGGGTGAGTCAGATAGGTTAGAGTAGATTTTAGTTTTTTCTTTTTATACGCTAATAAAATTACAATTCAAATTATTTCATTCAGTTGACATAGACAACTGTTTTTGTTTTTACAATCTTGCTTATTTTCGTAATGAACTTATTATATTTGACTGGTTTTAGTTATTTTAAAAACTTGCATATTGATGGGGATTTTATTATAGGTTGTTAACTTTAGTGGCCGAGAAAGTCGTAGTAGGGAACGTATAGCGGAGGGATCTTCGGTGACCGGGAAAGTCTTAGTATGGAAGGTGTTATGTAGAGAAAGTCGAAAGTTGGGAAAATCCCTATCCGGGATTGTCGAGTGGTCTGGAAAGTCACAGATTCACTATGAAGAGTTCCACAGTCATTAGCTTCTATAGTATACATTTTAGGCTGTTTTTTTGTTTTAAATTGTATTTCTTGTTGTTTCATAGCAAAATAAATAAAAAATGTTTAGGTAAGTATTTTTAACAGGCAATAAGCTCAAATTACTACCCGTGAAAGGCAGTAATTTAATTTTTTTTATTTTGTGTCACGTTTGGCAACACTGTATACTGTCATACGCGAAGAGAAGAGATTTCGCATATTATAATTGTTTACAAAATAGCTTGATTCAAAGTAATTTTATTTTTTATTTTTATGTATCAAACATGAATCATCCGCAAATTTTTTGATTTAGTCGTGTTTAGAACACACCGGTACGTACCTGTAAATAAAAATTATTGAAATTCGGTGGATCGTGTATCGATATAGACCCGGATCCGTTTTTAGAATTACTTTACCGAATACAAAAACAAAGGTAATGCGAGAATTTTTTGTAACATCGGGGAATATCCCAAGATTGAATATGGTGGAACTTGTCAGACAATATGTGAACATACGAACTTGCAACACAAACCATCGACGTTTTTTTGTCACTTATAAAAATAAGAAATGCATGAAACAACCCGTTGGAATTCACACCTTTGGTAAAATGCCAAAACTTACTGCCACCTTTTTGAATTTACCTCACCCTGAAGAATGTACCGAACATTGTTTTCGGCGATCGTCTGCTTCATTTTTGGCCGATTCTGGATCTGTGTACCGTGAAACGCCATGGCGGATGGAAAAGCAATACTGTTGCTGAAGGTTACATTGAAAATTCGAAAGAGCAAAAAAAAAAATATCAGAAGCAATTTTTGGTGCCAACAACCAAACAAGATTACAGTTTTACCAAAAAGCATCAACTACTGATGTAAAAACTCTATAATCCAATGGAATTAATATTGCAAATTGTAGTAATTGCTCTTTTACCATTTATAATAAATAGTTTTGTACATAGTTATGCATTTTGGATAAACTTTTTTGATCTCACCATCACATGTTTTTCATATAGAATTTCATTATGGTACTTAGTCATATAATGAATTCATTGTGGGACTAAGTACCATAATGAGCTTCCTTGCGTCATGAAAATTGTGTGACACAACGTTGTAATTATGACATGCTATCAGATAAAAACATATACTTGACTAACAAGGCATTAGCCTTGCGTTGAGTGACCATGGAAACGAATTAGTGGACATTATTTTGACATATTAAAATTAATAATCCTCGCTGACAGTGTAAATATACATTTATTTAAAACACAAATAACTAAAATGAGTTCTTCAGATAAAGAAAATGAATTAAGTAAAACACCACCTAATATTATTCAGTTAGCTGCGGACACTACTGACAATCTATTGCAAGAAAAATCAAGAGGAAGATATGAGAAGGTATACCAGCGTTTCTGAACTGCTGTAAAACAAACAATGTAAATTCATTTTCTGAAAACGTACTCTTGGCTTATTTTGGAAAAATCGCTATGGAATTCAAACAATCCTCGTTATGGGCAATATATTCAATGTTACGAAGTGTTATAACTTCGAAGAATAATGTTAATATTGAAAATCATCCAAAATTGCGAGTTTACTTAAAAAGGTAATCATAAAAAATCGAAAATTTTACATCCTGATTAGGTAAAACTTTTTTTAAATGAAGCCCCTGATGCGCAGGACTTATTAGTAAAGGTATATTATTTAAAAAATTAAGAATGGTATAACATAAATATACTTATTTTAAGGTTATGGCAATTGTTCGAATATGTGAAGCTTGATTTGAAAAATCTTAAATTAGTGACATCGATGATTCAGGTACCATGTTGTTGGTTAGAATCCCTGTTGCGAAAACCAAAGTACGTAGATTTCTGGCAGTTTCCATAAAATCTGCAAACAATATATGGAGATTCGCCAACAAATTAGCGATCCGCAAATAAATCAAGTAACTATCAAAGAGGCAAATGTACCAAACAAGTTATAGGATTGAACAATATAGGCGGTGTATCTAAACAAATAGCCGAATATTTAAAATTACCTGATCCCAAAGCGTACACAGGTCACTGTTTAAGACGAACTTCTGCCGCTCTTTTGGTTCATGCCGGTGGTGATTTAATGACTCTTAAAGGACATGGGGACTGGAAATCTTCGACTACAGCCGAAGGATATGTGGATGATTCAATAAATAATAAGACGTCAACAGTCAATAGAATTATAAATTCAATTGAAAATAATTTACAGACCTTTACGTACACTGAAAGTACCAGTATCCAAAATAATACAACGAACAGCCTACGTCACCGTACCATTCACGGATAAGGGTATAGTAATAAATAATTGCCAAAATTTTGCAATTAATTACTATAAATAAATATTTACCATAGATTGCTCCCGAATATTGGCGAATTAATAAATGTTAAATTGTTATTTACGGTTTCTATTTTTATGAATGGATGTGTTCGTAGAAAAAGTATAGTACACAACTGGAGTTGTAAGCTTATTATATGCTCGCAGAATTACTACACTCGCCCACAACTCTTCTACTTGCACGTAATAAGCTTCCTATAACTCTGGTTATGTAATATACTATTTTCATTAGTGCTTAATTTTTGTTGGTGTTGAAATACGAATGAAGTATGGAAAAAGAGGGCGACGGGGGGTTCAAAATGCTCCACCCGCTCAATTTACTAGTGCAGCCTTGACCCTCGTTTTTCGATGATGCAATTCGCCGACATCTTTTTTGAGAATCGAGATGAAGACGTCCGTCTCGTTTCACCTTAGCCTTGTATTAGTATACTGTATGTGTAAGTATATTGCTTGGTTTGTGTTTTTATTTGGTGTTCGCTATGATTTTGACCTCTGTGTTTGATGGTTCCTTTAATTGCGCGGATTTGTAATTGTTTATTCATCGTGTACCATGGTGCATTTGTGATTATTCTGATTGTTTTGTTTTTGAGTCCTGGCAGTTTATTAATATTTTTGTTTTGTGGTTTAGGACAACACTGCTCCTGGGCATGTCGTTGAAGGGGTGACTATTCTTTTCAGGATGAGGATTTTGGTTTCGGGGTGCAGTTAGGAGAGGGTACAGGTGTTCGTCCACTTATCCAGTCTTTTTTGACATTGTCTATGTGTGGCGTGCGGATGAGTTTAGGGTCCAGGGTCATTCCAAAGTATTTCGCAGTTTTAAACCATTGTATCACTTTTCCGTTGAGTTTTGGATTTTTTGTAGGTTTGGTTTGCTTCCTGTTAAAGTGCAGTGATAGGGCCTTGTTTTCGTTTAATTTTATTCGCCATTCTTCAGTGTGGTGTTTATTGCTTTTTGTAATTTGCTCACTGCTAGGTTGGGTTTGAGGGATTGTGTAAAGATTACTGTGTAGTCTGGGCAGAGTTTGCTATAGTTTAGAATAACGCTTGGAAAATAATTGACCGAAAATAGTTTCCCAAATACAAATGAGAGAACGGCGAATAATAATTTGTGCTTATGTTTACCTTTTATTATATCTTTTTTACACTTTTCTTTTAGTTTTTTATTTTTTCATGTTTTTAGTTTAAGAGTGTATACTGTTGTAACTGCTGTTTGATCTTCTAATTATAATTATTAGTCCAGTCAAGATAGGATTTGATTTTAACGGACTACATAGAAACCTTTGTTTTGATGTTGTAAAATATCCTGATTGTTAAACCCTATGCAACTTCTCTTTAGGGGTTGAAAGGGCTGAAAAATCGGTTTTCCGCATATTTCTACTAAACAATTAGGTTTCTCGCAAGAATATCAAAAATGAACCTTATAAAATTTCTGTATTGTATGTGTTGTTATAACTGTGGTTTCATATTAGTTGAGTTGATCGGTCTATTTCCACAGTTTTTGCTTTATGAGCGCGACGTTTCGGAAGCGCACTCTGTGTCCGTCATCAGGCTTAGTCCTGATAAGGACTGTTTTCGCACTCGAATGCATATGTTATATATAATTTTTTCCCAAGCACATGACTACTGATTTGAACTTGGTACCTTTCACTTACTAGCCTGACACCTTTACCGCTGAGCCACTAAGTAATCCAATATATATTTTTAGAACTATATATATATATATATATATATATATATATATATATATATATATATATATATATATATATATGTAAGTTCCAAAAATATATACTGGATTACTCAGTCGCTCAGCGGTATTGGTGTCAGACTAGTAAGTGAAAGGTACTAAGTTGGATTGATTTAAATGAAATTATCGTTCCCTCATTCCCACGTTTGTCACATTACTATATTAAAGAGTTAACTGTAGGTATTTTTCAATTAAAGCTTGCTCCTTCTTATATACAGGACAATGAAATAGAGGACCGCCAGGTTCAATATCAATTTGATGAAAACTACGAACCCGGTTTTATACGGGTAAGGATATATTCTCGCCTCAGAAATGCTACTCGTCACCAGTTGTGGATTGCATTTGTGCCAAACAATGAGGAAGAAGAACCTAACCCAATATTAGGTACTTACTGCACCTGCAAGACTGCATGTGGCAGCTGTACTATGGTTTTTAGGATACGCTAGGTATCAAGAGCTAATCAAATATCCTTCTACAAATGTTTTAAATCATACACTAAATGCAAATAATGTGGAGGTGATAGACATTTAACATTTGATTATGCAACTTTTTGATTTCTATGACAATGGTTATATCAAGACCAAAAATTATTTACTGTTTTTTGCCTCATCAGTTCAGTTAACTAATATCTTATTAAGCTTAGATATTTTTAATATATTAAAATACGTTCATTAACGTTTCTACATAAACATTTCTTATTTCCAATGGCTGTACAAAGCGGTAGTGATGATGGAGGTAGACCTGCGAAACCGGTCTGTCGATGGTGTGAACTGTGAAGACACTAGTATCTTAAAGAATTTTCTTAGTTTTGCAAAATAAAGATGAACTTCGACAAGCGCCGTCTTTATCAAAAGAATCTACTGAAAACTTTATTAGAAAATAGTGAGCATAATAAATGAAGCACATCTAACCTTTCTATCTGTCAATCTCCAAAAGCTTTGTATTTCGCAACGACATCCAATTGCAAGGGATTTTTTATGTTAACGGTTTTTTCCGTACCTACATGAAGTTTAAGATATCGCTTTGGTCCTTTGTACTTGGACACCCAGTATCAGTATAAACACATCGTGACTATTATGTAGGTATATACAGTTAGCAAATAGTTTATTTTAATATAGACATTTCAATTAAGTTATCAGAAAATTAACTAGGAAGTATAATAATACTCAATTAAATCTATTAAAGAAATGAAACACTCTGTATAACGGACGTCTAGGGGACTTAACTTGCAATAATAATTTAAATGGACATATATATATATATATATATATATATATATATATATATATATAAGTGTGTGTGTTAACTTCCATTCACCAAAATATCAAAACAATACCACCGTATAATTCTTTTCAGATACATATATTTGGTCACACTCTGTATACCAGGTGTATGTACAAAAATAATGAAAGTAAAGAAAAGGTTGTAACCAGTAGCACAAAAAAATAACATTCCACTAAGTTTTGCGTTAATATTGGCAAAAATGTCCATTTTATGATATATTGAAAGTATCAAATAGTGATATTGCAGACCCTGTATATCAAAAACTGTTGAGCTTTGAGTTTTCGGGCAAAGAAGACATTTGATCAATTGCTAAAGTTCTAGAACATATCAAAATTTGGTTAAATTCTGACCGAAAGGTACATTACATTTAAAATGTGCCCCCTCCTTTACCTTCATGAAATTGAATAATCGGTTTATTGCATTATTTTGAAATTTCGAATAAAAAATTGCAATGATAAAATGAAAGCGTACGTAAAAATAGAATTAAACGTGTAATTAAAATGTAATTAAAGTAGAAAAGTAAAAGTAATAAAAGTAAAAAAAAAGTAAGTGCCTGCAAAGAGCAAATGTTCTAATTTTTAGTATTACGAGTTAAATTATCTTACCATTAAATCAATGGCACTTTTCACAAAATTTAGGGAGAAAGCCAAAAATATGGCTTCCTGCATCTAACAGCGTACCACAAGAAGTGAACAAAATGGACACTTTAGGAAGTCAGAAGATGACACCTGCGCGAAAATATAAGCAGAAAAAAATAAAGTGGGAGTACAAACCCTTAAGAAAATATGCAACTTAAGTTACTCCAAAATGCAAATTAAGTTGCCTTCTTCATACTTACAAATCATTAATGATTATTTTTACAACTAAATGAACGAAGAACATAAATTACGGTATAATTATTTTAATACAACTCAAAATGGGTTGTTACATCGGTAATCGATTACAATTTACATGTAATTTGTAATCGTTTTCGAATTTGTAATCATGATTACCGTACTTCTAAAAAAGCACGATTATTTTGTGTAATCGCGATTACTTGGTGTAAATTAGGATTACTTTGTGTAAGCGTATTTTGAATTTTCTGTTTATGTTGGATACTACAGCATATTTTATATCGAACAACAGGTTTGTTCCAGATGAACTCCGAATATTACGCATATGTAATAAGAAAAAAATAAACTTTTAAACTAGGTAGCTGCACTTTTATGAAAAATGCAGGTACTTTTTTCGTATTGCGCATGCGTAACAATCCGGTATTTACATGGAACAAACCACGTATCACATCAGACTGTATCGCATTACACTTTCTAAAATTTAAAATTTCCTACTAATTTGCCATTGGGGGTTGTTTTAGTTTTGCTAGTATGATCAGTGTTAGGCCAAGAAAGTATTCGGAAACAATAAATGCAAACAACGTTAAACACTGCTTGCAGAGTACAAATTTGGTGCGCATCTCGTGGGGTTATTTTAGAGTGGTCATAACTCGTTCTGTGATCTGCCTGTAATATGTTCAAGAGGCTAAATTGTTACATGAAGGAAGTTTATCTCAAAAGTCACGGGTATGACATCAGACTTAGCATAAGAACACCACAATTCCAAGAACCTGATGAAACAAGATTTTATTAAAAAATACACTCAATTTTATTAAAAACACTGTGGATTAGGCATACTGGGGAGACCACCTTAAAAAAACGCACCTGGACCTGTACCTCCGCGGTTGTGTGGAACAGTGGCATTTTATGTATGTTATATAGAAATCACAAATTTCTAAACTTTTTTACTCCAAAACTATTGACTTTAGTAAGAAAAGTCATTGAACTATTTTTATAGAAAATTATATAAGATTCGTTTTTGATAATTGCTAATTTTGTGAAAAACCTAATATTTTAGGATATATATGCCACTTTCAATCCATAAAAAAATAGTTGCATAGGTTATAGCGATCAGGACTTTTTAGGGGTTATATACAACACCAAAACAAAAGTTTGGGCCCTTATTTCGTCTAATTTGACTGGACTATTATTCAATGTTAGGTGGAATACATTGTGTAGTTCAGACCATTTCCTATAAGGTTAGTTTAATTTCCATTTTGATCTCTTTTTTAGTTTTAGAGTTAGAATATGTGAGTTGTGTTTTTATCAATTAAATATTTGTTTTTCTCCTTTGAATTTAATTTGGTTTTCTTCCAAAGTTAAGATACGGCACTTGTTCTTTTATTTTTTTTCAATTCATATATTTTTTGCATTTTTTTATTTTTATATTTTTTTCTATAATATTTATATTTTACTTATACTAGTCAAATCCATACATTCTACATGTTAACTACGTTAAGTATATAGTTACAAGCTTACACATATTTACAGATTAACAAGTATTAGTTGAAGCGAAATATGTGCAATTCCACGTAAATACTCCATTAAAATTGTCAAATGTATTCACTAATCGTGAAATACGAATGACGAGGTCTTTATATTTTTTTTAGGCGGAAATGGAATTCAGCCAGTAACAAATTGTTCTATTATTACTTCAATAACATGTTACTCCCGTTTGAATTTGCTTTTTGGGAGATTTTTCTAGACGCTTTCGTAACAGCTCTACATATCAGGTTCACAACGGGGACTTCTTCGTCTGTTATTCTTGGTATGTCGTCCTATCTCATCTTCAAAGTAATCAACGATGTCTTCAGAAAAGATGTGGAATCGGTAAGTTGATTAAATGCTTCTGTAGCATGCGCTACTGAAAAAAATGTTAGAGCTGGTAAGTATCGCACCCTTAGAGCAAATTCAGGCTCAGTATCGTACCGTTATTTTAAGCCGTTTTGTTGAATTCTTCTATAGATGCACTGACTAAAATGGAGAAAATACCTGCGAACTGTCGTATTAAGGAATTGATAATAGTAGAACACGGGCACCTCACCTTTCACATTTTTACTTCACAAGCCTAGCCCCTGGGACACATTCCCCTCTACTTTTTTATATGCCCACGTGGGAATCGTATTTTTCACCCTAATTAGAGTCCTTTTGGTTGTGTTAAGAACCTTTTTTATGGCTTCTTTTCGGTGGTCATTTTCACCCTAATTTGGTTGTATTAAGAGCCTCTTTGGCAGTTTAGCCCCTGGAAGGAAGTATTGTCAACAATGTATTTATATATAAAAGTTGAATGCTTTTAGTTCATCTAGTGGTTGTTTTTAACTCATTTTTTATACTTCCTCCCGTCCCTGCTCCTCTCCCTTCTCTCTCTCCCTCTCTGTCTCTTCTTTCCTCTTTCTCCCTCTTCTTCTCTTCTCTCTCTCTCTCTTTTCCTCTTTTCTCTCTCTCTTCTCCTTCTCTCTCTCTCTTTCTCTCCCTATCTCTCGAATTTTTAGTTGTAGCTCTCCAATCTCTACCTAATTCACTTCCATTTCACTTTTCCGATCTTTTGTTTCTCCACAAATTGTTGTCAATTTCACATTTTGTATTCTCTTTACAACTTTTGTAATTCCATTTTTCTATGCATTATTCTTTCGCCGTTTTCCATGGTCTCTCTTGTTTTCCCTCTTCTCTTTTTTTCTTTCTTGTCCTTTTTAAATCTTTTTATATTGCTTCCTCCTTTTCTGGTCTTCTTATTTTTTTCTTATTCATTCTTCTACACTAACTACAATCAATTTTTATTAATTAATTGCAGACTCATCTTAAACAAATAATGCTAGATCAAATTTATCAGATTAATCTCAATCATGTAGTAAAATTTTTCGATGCGATGCTTTCAAAGAAGGCCGTTTCCACAACTTCCACCGCTCTACTGATCCGTTTACCGAATGTAACCGAGCATATCCGAACGTACCGGATAAAAACTCCACTAATTAGACTAAATTTTATTTTTAAAAGTAGATATGCTTGTTTGAGATGCCATCTAGTGGTGTATTTTTAAACTAGCGAAAGTTTTTTGTAATAGAAGCTGATCCTGCCCGGATCCCTGGTCTACCTCGTCCCTTCTGTCTCTCTAGCCTCTCTGGTCTCACTTCTTTCACATCTTTCTCGCCTCTCTCGTCTCTCTCTCTCTCTCGTCTCTTTTGCCTCTTTGGTCTCTCTCGTCTCTCGCGCTTCCCTCTCGTTTCGTCTCTCTCGTCTCTTTCGTCTGCCTATCTCTCGAAATTTTTAGGTTAGGTGAAGGCTCGCTCGCAAGCATCGATCTAACCTAAATCGTGCGAACTGTCGCAATTTGCACATTTTGCCGGGATCGTTTTTGGTTTCTCGCACAAGTGTGTTGAGTGCGAATTTCCACATTTTGTATTCTGCTTTACAACTGTTATGTAAGTGTCCATATTTTCGGCATAGGTGGCATTATTCTTTCGACCGGTTTCTGTACATGGGTACTAGCGTCGTTGGTTTTCCCTACCTTACATATGCATTTGATGATTTCGTATTCTTTGTGTAGTAGCTCGTCTTTAAAATCTTCCTCTGAAAGGAACGTAGCTAGTCCCCTCAACACTACTTTTAGGGTCAGTTCAATAGTGAATTTAAATGTGTGATATGATATTGCATATTATTGGAATCGAAATATATTTAGTTAAGGCACGGCAGTTCGTTGTGGTGGGTGTGTATGCTTATTCCATCGGTAACTGCTCTCGCTCTGGTGTAGCGAATTGTCTTGTTGTATACATTATTTGATATTCTGTTCCATGTTTCCGTTTCCCTCAGAACTACTGGTAATGCTTTTTCGTCGTTGATTTCGGCGGTTTGTGTGTCACCTGTTCGCGTTCGTCGGTGTCATCTTGTATTCCTTGGACTTGGCACTTGTTACTGGGTAACTGAGTAATTCAGTGTACTATTTGTTGGGTTTTATTTTGTCTTTCAAGTGTGTTGGTGTTTGTTTCTGAGCTTATTAGGTGCTGGATGTGTTTGAGTACTTTTTGTAGTTCTTGAATGAGCAATTTTTCCATCAGTAGGGTAGGGCCTGTTAGTTACGTTTTTCATTTTGGTCATAAAAGTGTGGGTGATTATCACAGGTACTGGACTTTGAGGGGGTGGTGCTATTTACACTAATTTTAATGTATTTACATAATTTAAGTACTGTGAACGTTGTTTATGTACACTTACTCTATTTAGGTACAATTGTTTGTTGAAAACACTTTTTTGTAAAGTTTATTTTGAGGCGCGAACTCGCTCCACCCACTGCTAGAAACTTCACAGACACCATGGTTCTCACGGAGTTCACTGGTTCCTTCCACTGAACTGACCGCCCACTCCGTTTGTTTGTATTTCTATATTAAGCATATTGATGTTATATATCCGATTCGTTGGGTACTCTGAGTGACACTCGTCTGCTCTTCTATGTCGTCTTCTAGTCTTCTGGTCTCCCCCACTCAGTTTTGATATTGACGAGGTAAAAAAGTGTAGCGTTAGTGCACATAATATTTTTGTTAACGCACCGTTACTTTTCGAAAAATTACAGAAAATCGTGGGCGGGGTTAGTAAAATGCTCCCCGCCCAAATAGAATATTTCCGGGGTACTCGATCTAATCGCCAGTGCAGCGTCAGTGTACGTTCTTGGAGAAAACAAAAAAGTTTTGAACGGTGTTGGCGAAATGTTCCCACGCCCAATAGTTTTTTTTTGTACTATTTACGTTGTAAATAAAGTTGATGACCTATCAGTTATTATTTTAGCATGTCATTTTATTTCGATTATGTGTGTAATTTAAAGAGTGTATACCAAATAAAACACATTCAATAATTTATGTAATACTTTGCAAAATTACATCATGTCAATTTGAGTTGCCTATCCTAAAGGCGCTTTAGTGTTAAGTCAATGAATATACAGTATATAAATTCAAAAATTATCATAAAGGTTATCCATTCGGGTCAACCTCACAAAGACCTGTTTAAAATTTTCAGGATTTAATGCCATTTTTGTTGTTAGAGTTGAAAGAGAAAGTTGCTAAAGACTTTAGAGTGGATTTAATTAATTATTAATTAATTAATATTAATCCATTATATATGGGAATTACACTCTCCAGTCGATAAGTTTGCCACTAAATTTAAAAATAGTTGGTTAAATAGTATTATTCCATTAAGTGGATCAAAAGGCATTTCTCTTATCACAAGGCCATAAGATCTGGATAAGAATCCTTTTATTACTTCATTTGTCACAATCTAAATTCAATAACTGCGTATTATCTATTTTAAAAAAAAGAAAGATTTAAGTTATTAACGTCCTTTATTGTATCTTTATCGTTCTACCGTTTCCGTTTACACCAGTTTTACCGTTTTTATCATTCCCCAGTCCGTCATTTTAATCTTAATTTGGACAACATATTTGTTGACGTATTGGAATGATCTCCCTAGTTCCTGTTTTCCTCCTACTTATGATATGAGAAAATTTAAGGTAGCCGTTCATAGGCATCTATTGGCATTTCATTATCCATCCTCCCAAGTGTGCCTGAGTGCTTTAGCACGATAGGCCTAATCTAGCCTGTTCAGGTCCACAATCATAAAAAAAAAATTAGAGTACTTTTAAAATATCTCGGATCTTTAAAATTTTGGTTAAAATATATTCACAAATAAAAGTACTTTATAGAGGCTAAATTACATTTCTGGAGTATCTTGAAAACCATCAACTTTATATAAAAACTTGAAGGAACCTTTATTAACCGCAATCAAATTTTCGATAGATTCTCTTAATGTAAGTTTTCTATGGGGTAATAAGTGAACCCTGATCGAATTAATTGAAAATTTGATGATGTGTATATTACTATGGTTATGATACTCACGCTAGACAAATGATAAATAATTTTAATGTGCATGAATATGTATAAAATGCATCCATTTCGTTTAATATGTTAAAGGATATTGTGGATTATTCTGTTGACAAAATATTATATTATGTTTGTCATACACAAGAAGAACACAACGAAATCCACCAAACTCTGACGGCACCACTTCAAATGAGTCCTCCATGCAAACCTTTTAATAAAAGGAAGTAATATCAGTAATTCAAAATTTAAAATACCACAAAGCACTAGGCTATGATGTTATAACAGGCAAGGTCCTTTAAGAGTTACCAGAAAAAGGTCGCTTCGTCCAACCAATACGTTTCTTCTCTCCAAAGTGTAGACAAACTACTCCTGATAAAAATTCAACATATACTTAAGAACAACGATTTAACACCCTGACACCAGTTTGGTTTCCGCGAACAACACGGTGCAATCAAACAGGTTCAAAGGATAACAGCAATAATAAATGAAGCCCTTGAAAGCAGTAGCTACTGTTCAGCAGTGTTTATGGACATTAACCAGGCTTGTGATGTGGTCTGGCACGATGGATTGCTTTTTGAAATCAGACATATCTTTTTCTGAACGGTATCACGCGATCGTTATATCTACTTAACAGATACTATTCTGTTGAACTCCAAGGGGACTCCACCAGCCTGTACAACATAAACTGTGGCGTTCCACAGGGCAGTGTCCTTGGCTCCTTGTTACATCTGTTGTAAGGGGGACATTCCAAAGACCGGGTTAATAACAATAGCTACATATGCGGATGACACCGCCATCTTGCCAACGCACCCTGACCCTCAGGCACCCGCAAGACTGGTTAAAGAAATGGCGCATCAGAGAAAACGAGTCAAAATCCACTCACGTTACGTTTACGCTAAAACATAAAACATGCCCACCAGTTAGTTTAAACGGACAACAGATCTCACAACAGGAAACGTTCAAATATCTTGGTATCCACCTCGACCGACGTCTCACGTGGAAACAGCACGTGTGGGTTAAGAGAAAACAACTGGGGTTGAAATAAGCACTGGTTATTAAGTCG
The DNA here is from genome assembly GCA_036346205.1 of Vesta saturnalis. NCBI lineage: Eukaryota > Metazoa > Arthropoda > Insecta > Coleoptera > Lampyridae > Vesta > Vesta saturnalis. Next base: position 7,800,267 of record JARFJB010000762.1, on the reverse strand, counting down.
AAGATCAACGCTATTGACAACCAATAAAATTCTACTGTACAAAGCAATATTGACACAAGTGTGGTCACACGGCCTACAACTTTGGGGAACTGCAGCTAACTCCACAATCGATATAATCAGATGGTTCCAAGCAAAAGTGCTATTATTGACGCACCCTGGTACGTGCCTAATGAGGTGATAAGACGTGATCAGTCAGCGACTTAATTACAAAAGTGAGTACCACCTATCGCGATGAACTCAGTGCGCATCCAAACGAGTTAGCGCGTAACTTAATAAACAATAATGGAGAAGTGCGGAGGATTAAAAGGTTTAAATCTTCGGACATACCCAATAGATTTGCATAGTTTAATCTTGATGACTTTCTTATAACAATATTAACATTGCGAACTTAGGTTTAGGTTAATATAGTTAATAGCCAAGAATACGTAGCTATTCTAGGAACTGGTAATGGGAAATTGCTATTGTAGCTAATCATACTGATTACTGTTTACCTCTTTCAATTGGCAGATTGTAAATAAATAGTTTAATAAAAAAAAGGTTGGTTTATATAATATTTGTCTTTTGTGACAATGAAAAAATCTTCAAACATATATTTTTATAACTCTTAGACATTTTAGGTGTAAGTAGGTGTAGATATTTTTTGAACCATTAACGCTATCGATATGAAGTTAGGCACAAAAATTATTTGTCATAAACTCTAGATTAAGTTCGTCAATGAGCAAAAAGTAGTGGCGGGGCGTTGTTAGGGGATTAGAAAATTAAAAAAATTCATTGCTTCAAATTTTAAAAATGTACATAATTCAAACACAAACTAATACTCTTTTTATATAATTTCAAAATAAAAAATATATAATAACCAGTGGTGCGCCGATTTTAGGGTACAAAATTGTGCATTTTCTTATTTACCAACCGATGTTTTTGAAAGCCGGATATTGGGAGTTTTTAAGATTGCAAAAATGGGGGATTATCGTATTTTTTTAATTTATGAACTGATTTTTGTGAAAGTCGGGTATTGGATATTTTTAAGATCGCTCAGAATGGCAGCGGTTTTTCTTTTATAATTTTTGCAACAACCGTATTATGTTTCTGGTTTTTTGGGCCAGATTTTGAGAATAAGGAAAACTAGTGCTTATATAAAAAATCAGATTTCTTTTGACCTGAATCTGGTACAATACAATGTCTTATAATTTGTATGGGAAATGTTCCTAGATGACTAAGTACTCCGAGTCCATGACGATTAACCAAGGATAGCCCCCGCATTCCTTATCATTTTATAAGAAATTAAAACAACGCTTATATCATGTATCTTGCTATTAAAAAGTTGTAGTAAAATGTAAAACAGTGTTTGCGCTTCAGGTTAATATAATAAGCAGACAAAATTTGAATTTTCTAATTTTTGTTTACTAGGGTCTTTGCAAATAATTAATGTTACGTATATGGTTTATTTACTTTCCGATGAATGTGAAGTTACGACTTCAATAGTGCATTTCTCTACATACTACGCACTGTCTCACCATGATAAAACTTAAGTTATAGTTATTATCACTATAAACAACAAATAACAACATTGCACTTATCTAAACCTTCGAAAAAACACTGCAGTAATAACCAGTAAACAATCGTCAGAATAAGATGTTCTCAACTATGGTGGCGCCATCTTCTGGCGATTAGGTTGGTTTATACACAATGGTAAACAAGTGGATTTATTCTTTGTACATAGTAAAATGTCGGAAAGCGACGTTTAGGCACGCTCATTTAGGCGCGCACCGTTAGGCGCGCGCTTTTAGACGCCGAGTCATTAGGCGTGAGCTCTTTTAGGCGCGCGAACTTTTAGGCGCCGGAACTTTAGGCGCGGGTACAATTGGGCGCCATCTGCATACGTTTCAGAATGGTGTGGACATCCAATGGAAAAATATGAGCGGTTTTTCAATAGTTTTATTTAGCTCGAAATGTATGTATGTATGTAGGTATGTATGATGAAGGTTTTAATATAAACACTAAGGCATATAACCCACAAACTGCATTCTTTATTGGAAAAACTAAAAAAGCATGGAATACAGTAATGTACCTACTTACAAATTAAAAAAATTATTTACATTTACCATTATTTAAGGGTTAGAAACCTTGAAAGTGTTCTTGAAAATGTCTAATCATCTGGTAATTTAATCAATGAATGAAATATGCCATCCAGATTTAAAAGAAAACCATTGCTTAAACCTTATCGTTTTATAACCTTTAATCCCTTTGATTTCATACCCTCATTAAACGGGTCGAATAAAAAATGTAGTCCGCCAGCTTGGAGCATATACGTGCCTATACATAACTCATACTCCCGCTCCATAATTACCAAACTACATTTCATAGGTAATGTTAGAATCATTCAAGTAGCGCCTAACTGTACCCGCGCCTAATGTTTCAGTGCCTAAAAGTTCGCGCGTTTAAAACAGCTCGCGCCTAATGACTCTGCATCTAAAATCGTGCGCCAAACGGTGCGCGCCTAAAGAGGCGCGCCTAAACGTCCTAGACCGGTAAAATGTAGGTTAGGAGAAGGAACTCGGACGCTGAAATGTATCCGGATATCGGAAGCTTGTGGAATGATGCGCTGGTGACAAAGGTCTTACAGGGGTAGTCTACACCATATAGACTTGCATGAGGGAGTAATATAGGTAGTATTACTCCGTGATGCAATAGTTGATCGACTAATTTGCAGTAGCAGCATTGGGGATGGTATTCTTTATTGTATAGGGGGATTTTTAATTCGGAAAATTAAAAAGCCTGTGACCTGCACAGCTTGCTTGAAAAGATTATCAGGTAACAGTACTTTTGTAAATACGCCGATTGCCGAATTAACAAATCTCAAAAGAAAAGGATTTTTAACACATCCCACGGTGGAAATATACATTTTATTTAAAAACGCTGAGATTTGCTTCTTAAGACATGTCAACTCCAGATACGTGTATGGAGAAATTATTAATGATTGTATTAATTCTATTGACTTTAAATTTCCATGCGAATTGCATAAGGTTGACATAATTTCATACAGTTTGCATCATTTTGTGTCACTGAGAATGAGCCAGTACTTCAAGGGCATGGAATTAAAGTATAAATCGAATTTTAAAGAAAAAAATTAAATGTCCAAGTTGCAGATCAGTTAAATTTGATTGTATAATATGACCAATTATTTTTTTACACGTTGCATAACTTTCTGTTAGTGTTTCTTATAAAGTGTGTTAAAATACAATTTAGTAATGCAGAAGTTTACAATATCACTTGTTTTACATTCCAAGCCGTGTATCAATGGAAATGATGACGTTTTTGAATATCTAATATAGCTTTTAACGTTGTAATAACTTTTGTTGAAATTTATTTACTATATTGTTATATCATTACAAAGTGTGTAACACACTTCGAACGTGTTGCTAATAATTCATCTCTTTGCAGGCAACTAACGTGCATTTCGTGCCATGTGTACCTCATATCATAGCTGCATAAAACACCATTTACTTATTTAAAGTGAAGCCCTCTACGCATATCGTGTGTACGTTCAGTTTCAGACATGTTCATGCGCAAAGACCTTTCGGGAGCGTCCTTTTTTGTGCGATACTGAAAGCAAGTAGAACATCCACCAGTTCATTTAAAGTTATTTTACAATGTTTGAGACGTTTTCATTTCAGGCACTTTTACTTTCACTATTTACTTTTTATTTTTAGCTTAACTTCACCGTTACTGTTACTTTTCACACGTTTATACACATCTACGCAATTAATTATTTTACTATTAATCCAATTTACGGTATTGGTACGATTAATCAAGAGTGAGGTAATCACTTTCGTTAATAGGATGTGGAATTCTAAACACCTTAATCCTGCAAATTTATTCATTTGGGAATTACAAATCCAGATTTATTTCAACCCTGTAGTAATATTACGCAACAGTTAAAACTCTGACCCAGCATGTAGCCATTTCGTTATCTACAGTGTGACCAAGAACAAGGTATTCTGATTCGATTAATTACTCATAATATTAATTATTCATTAGGTTATAACGTTACTAACGTTAGCATTAAGTATTTCCGTTTCTAATTAAATATAGGTTGTGTAATAAAGTTTGTTATTGTATTTTTCTTTTAACTTTTAACTTTATTGTATAATGGTTTACTTGTTTATTCCATATTTAAAAACAAGTTGACGTCTGAGTATTTAACAATTATTTCAAGAAGAAGCAACCTCGATTTTAAAGAGAACATATCTAGGTACATGTAAATATTTTTTTGGTTAATAAGGTAATCGATAATTTTATGAACCTGGCCCACTTTAGTCTACGACTGAGCATAAGGCCCAAACTGTTAACTAGCTACAATTTATAGCCATGGGTGTAGAAGTATATTTATAAAACTTTGAAAGGATTTTACAACTGTTAAATAAAATGATGACGTTATTGTTATAATATTCTATATTTAATGTTAGTTTTAACAAAGAGTCAATTACTCTTTGCTTTAAGTTTAGTATAACAGTTATGTGTAGTTTTACATAGCCTGACAGTAAAGACAACAAAATCTAAAACTCGGCCTTAAGCGCTACTGTTCCGTTAAAAGATTCGAAGCGGTCTCTCCTAACCCACTTATTTTACTCCGTGATTCTTGGTTAATCGTCAGAACCCTAACTCCGTTTCTTCCAATCCTATCTTGACAACATCCATTCTTAATACCACTATGCATACATACATAATGTATGTATGTATGCTGGGAATCCATGATTGTGGCTGAAGGAGCTTGGAAAGCTCAAACAGTCCGCCCTCCCCCTTGGGGAGAGAATGAAATACGTGACCTTATTTTTCCTTGGTTAATCGTCATTGACTCCGGGCAGACAGTTAAAGAATATAAAGGAAAATTCGCCATATGTATTCGTTGCAGATTTTACTTGTTTCATTTGAGAGTTGCGCCGAATAAGTTCTTGTGATGTCACCCTTTTTATGATAATAGGTTTGGATTAGGTGATGTCAAAATTTACGTACGACTATTCCAATTAGTTTTACATGGTAAGATGAGTTGAGTTAGTCGTTATAATTGGATTTTACAAATTGGCTTTGCACATTAATTAAGTAATTAAAGATATAAGTTTTATAAATTCAAAAATTACTAGTGTGTGCTTAAAACTTGCATTTTAAATAATAATTTATGATAATTAAAGTTTTTTAAAACGGATTTGAATAGGAAGTCTTGAAGCCAAAGTTCAATCGATTGACACACAAAATTCAGTGTTATGAAATTCAATTTCACGAACTTGCATTATAACTTTATAATCCTATTAAGTTTTGTACATAAAATCTATAGTTAAGTTTTAAGATAGCTAATATAATGCGATTTTTGGGAATGTTGGTGTATTAAAATTCTAATGAATTTTCGTATATAAAACTTTAAATTTTTAAGGCTTCAGCATATAATTTGTGTCGTACTGTAAGTACACACATTTTTGGATCATGATTAATTAGAACATTTTCACAAGGAAAAAAAACCAATTAAGCATAAATATGTTAATAAACACCAAACGCCATGTTTTTGACTACCACGCAGTTGACACATGTAATGTTATTTACACTTTCTTATTGTCCTATTAGATTCATATTTGAAGGTTATTTGGAATAACTTATTTACTGAAATATTGTTTAATTTGAACCCGTTTTAGAATATGCAGAGATCGTTAACATCGCAAAGGTTAGTTTGTTATGTACCATATAACCGTATTAGTAATACAATATTTTTACAATAAAAACAAATTTATCAGAATGTAAACTTTCACTATTATTGCACATAATTAAAATACTTAGCTTTTGGGTTAAACGGTGTATTTTTATAATTATATTCATATAACTCTATACGTTTCGATAACACTTACTAGTGAAAAATGTCAACCAAAGAGCAAATTTTACAAAATTTAACAAAGTTTCTAAAAACTTTAGTTTGAAATTCATTTAAAGATCTAGTTAAATGTAACAAATACCTGTATTAACAAAAGTGTTATTTCATAGTGAAAACACAATGTATTACGTTTAACATAATTTTTAGTTCTAATTTTAATTTTAATTTCAACTACATTTGTCCAATTATTATAGTGCTATGATGACTTCACATATAATTGGTACAGCATTTACATCAAGGTCTAGAAAAAACACAGCAAAAAAAACCTGGGCATACCAATAGTCAAAATTATAATTAAAATCAAGACGTACCATTACGCCCTTTTTTTTAATTATAAGATTCCAAAACCTATTTAAACAGAGATTTTCTTCTTGTCCAGCAACATTTTCAGGGTGTTTACATATCTCAATAGATTCACGTCGTAAACGAACATAATAATGATTTTGTCTTGATAATATTTTCACATTGTCAAATTGAATGTCAAGAATTAAGTTATTTGAATCATGCTTAGCTACGGTAAATGTTCTGGTTGACCTAATCCCTAAAATCTCATATGATCTTTACGTCTTGTATCAAAGCTACGTTTTGTGGTTCTCATACATTGTATACTTTTCCATAAGAACAATATAAGTTATACTCTCTAGAAGAGAGGTTTGGAACCTTACATGTCCTCGAATTTTTCTTGTAGGTTTAAAAACTGTTGTAATTTAATGATTAGTTAGGTTTTTTCAATTCTATCTGTAACATAGTTATAGAAAGGACAAAATCAGTACTAACATTAAGGACTGGTTTTCCTTTATGGTAGCATTATTAATACCATTAAGCGAATATCCATTAGCTTTTAGTGTTTTTGTTAAATATTTATATTCACCTTTCAAAAATTCATAAATTCGTTTTGCTTCATCCACCAAAACAGTGGTTCTTAACGTTTTAGTCATGAGGGATCATTTGGCAAAATTTATCTGTTGCCATGGACTACCCAGTTAGAAGTAATTACATAGCACCGAAATGTAAATAAATAATGGGTTGTTATATCCAGCCATAAATAAAACACGCATAAAATTATTCGAAGCCCACATATATTTATTTTTTTAAAGATAAATCATTTTAAAGTAGCTTACACATTTTAATGAGATTTTTGTGATTGCATACTTTTACTAACTTTTGAATCCTTGGTTCAGTGCTACTCAAAGCCAAACGTATGTCAGCAGTGGTATCCAACCGATTTCGGTGCTTATTTTTATAATAAAAAGAGCCGAGAACCCCTGATCGCATAGATATGTCGATGAAAATAAAGCCAGGTAACGTATAGCAATGTTTCGTAGTTTTGGTAAAGAAATTGCTTTTTGGCTCCAAAAATCTTCAAGATTGATTCCTGACCGAATATATCTTTTAAGTTAGTGTCGTGTTGCATTTCAATAACTTCTTGAACTTCATTAGGCAGTAACGTTGACAATGAAAGGATTACGGATCAGTTTCTGAATACTTTTGTCCTTGCGGTCAGGAAAATGGCGATTGAATTCACTTTTTAAGTTTTTCAAATGGAGTATATTGTCTTGTATTTCTGTTTTAATCTCAGCACCTTGTCTAAAACAAACAAAATACACCCACGTACCACACATCTGTGGTACGTGGGTGTATTTTGTTTGTTACAGATCCTGCCACAGTTCCAGTGTTCCAGATTTTTCAGCACCTTGTCCATCAATAATGTGATTGAGGGTATCAAACGCAGAAAAGGTTTTTCTTTCGACCTTGTTGATCCATAGCTCGATTAGCGATGGAAGTCCTGATTTTATCTTCTATATTGTAAGTGTATGTATCCTCTGCCGCACTTGCACGGGGAAGAGTGAGATTAGGTGGTTCTCCTCTAGTACTAGCTTGTCTATGGACGTTTCAAGCTATTCTGAAAAGTTGTTAGAATTCGGGGCCATACCGAGTTACTAATTCTGTATTGTAAGTGTAGAATTCAGGGCCGAACCGAGTTACTAATTCTGTATTTTAAGTGGCCGTACCGATTTACTAATTCTGTATTGTAAGTGTAGAATTCGGGGCCGAACCGAGTTACTAATTCTGTATTGTAAGTGCCGTACCGAGTTGATAATTCTGTATTGTAAATGTGACTTCATCCTTATAAGCAAATATGCTCATTCCTTGCAACTTCAAATTTTCTGACCCTTACAGTTGAAAGTTCAATTTACTTAGTTGCGCGAAAAGGTCCCCCAAATAAGCAAAACGTATTTGAAATTCGGACTCACAGAACTGATCAAGCAACACCTTCTTTTCTTTATTATTTAAGAATATGTGTACTTCCTCTCTTAGTTCGGACAACCTCGACAGCATGTTTCCTTCGGAAAGCCAACGCATTTCCGTGTGGAAAAGCAGAGTTTCGTGTTCAGAGTTCATATCAGAACACAATTGCTTAAAGAGACGAGTATTGAGTGCACTCTTTTCAATGAAGTTAACTACTTTTATAGCTGTTTTTATCGACAAAAAAGCTTTCCGGTAGCGTTTTGGAAGCCAATGCTTGACGATGAATAAAGCAGTGCGACGTAATTTTGGTTTTTATCAACGCTGCAAGACCAGAGCGGGAAACAAGCATAGCAGGAACACCATCTGTCCAAATCCCCGCAGGCCTTTCCCACACAAGTCCATGTTGCTCTATGTATTGACTTATTACATCCATAACATCTGTACCTTGCGACGTCGTTTCAAGTTCTTGAGAAAATAGTAATTCCTCTTTAAAGGTTCTATTGTCCTCCAAAAATCTAATAAATACAAGTAATTAACAACATTGAGAAACGTCGGTAGGTTCGTCACATTGTAATGCAAAATGAGGACTGCTTTTAACCTTCTCAATAACTTGTTCTCCAATATTGCTTGAAATTTTTAGAATACGTGACTTCACTCTGTCGTTCGAAAGTGGTATGTCACGAATTTTCCTTTGAGCTTCCCGGCGTAAAAGCACTTCTACAACTTTGAGCATACAAGGCTTTATTAGAGATTCGCCGAGTGTAGTGCTTATTCCGATTTAGCAATCAATTTTGAAACTTCGAATGATACAGATAATGCTTTTTCAGATGTTGCATAACTTGTTCCACTGGTTCCAAGTTTGGTTTTTTGAAGGTTTGCTAGTTTGCCTTTGAAGAATTCTCGCGAACGTTTACAATAATTCAGATGTACGGTCTCCAAATGACGTTCCAACTTTGCCGTCTTTAAAAGGTCATTAGCAAGAACAGTTGTAAATAATACGCATCGAGTCCTAGTTACACCGTTTATTAATCGTCGGCATATTTTCTTTTTGGTGGCATTCTTCTGGAAACAAAATAGTTATAACAATATGGATTATTCTAAAAAAGTACCCACGCACACAAGCGATTGCGGTGCGTTGTGAAGGGTAGCGGGGTGAAGATATCTTTATCGTGGTAGTACCGAGCCTCGCCGGCGACACCGAGCGAGTGTACCGTGCCGTCAGTCGTCAGTAGGCGTAACGTTAGATCCCAAATCCATAATTATGAAAAATCGATTGTGTGTTGTCATAAAATAAACCATGTATTATATTTCTAATATGCTTAACAGTAACTGAGCAGTGGGCTTGGAGGATTAAGCACTCATAAAGACGTATCAAATGAACATATCAAACTTATTCGCAATACTTACTTGTATGAGTTAAACAAAACAAACAAGGTTTACTTGATTTATTTACTCTTATGTTACGTTATGGAAAACAAGTACAAAAGGGGAAAAACTCAAATTACACTTAAGCCAAACACTTTTAATAATGAAAATTATTAATAAAATTTTACTTAAGTATTAAAATCTGCAGAATTATTTACTATTATAAGAAACACTTACGTAGACCAATTATTATATTTGTCCTGTGCTGTAGAACGTTAAGGCTGCAAATAAATGAGCACTCAGAACAAAACATCGAACAACTCGTAGGTAGGTTGGACGAGAACTGAATGATCGAATCAAATACGCCCTTGACACGCAGACCTCTTCCCCCGCACACGTGCACCACGCCGTCTTCGGACTCGGGCCGCGTGCGGCTCGCGTTGTGTCACTTATTTATTAAGAAGAGCGCACTTTATATAATGGATTTTCCCGACTAATAGAATTCTGCCGTTCTGAAGGTTCACTTAAAAAAAGATTTTTTTTAGAAAAAATTTACGAGCGGCCGCCTTATTGGCTCCGTGGACCATTTGGAATGCTTCCAGGGACCACCAGTGGTCCGTGGACCACCGGTTAAGAATCTCTGCACTAAAGGTGTAATTGATCCAATTTCTTGACGTAGATTGTGGTTTGATAATTTAAGCAAGTGTTGATCCGTGTGTGCCAGCTATCTGTGAACCTCAAAAGATAACGAATTATTAGCTTTAGATATTAGTATGTCAAGAAATGGTAAACTTCCGTTACTTTTCTTTTCTATGGTATACTGGATGCTAGGATGTATACCAGTTATAAAAATTAAGAACTCGTTTAGTCTTTCTTATACACGTCTCCTAAAAACAAATTTGTCATACATACCAAACTAAAGTTCTTTAAAATGCATTTTGTAATGCTAATGTTTCAAATTCCTCCGTCTAAAAATTAGCTGTAACAATATAACGCCATCAAGCTCTCCATAAAATTTATTATTCCACTGATATAAGTCATGGTGAGACAGTGCTGAACAAAAATTGTAAATGTTTTACCAAATATACGTCGAGCTACCGTAGCAGTATAATAATGTAACATATGTAGTTGAAATTAAAATCAAAATAAAAAATTATGTTAAATGTGCTACGTTGTATTTTCACTGTAAAATAACACTTACAATTAGATTTGACTAGATTCTTAATAGATATGTCAAGTTTCTATCTGTGAATGTTCTTATCAATTTCAAACAGAATTTACATTGATTGGGGCTTGACTCTCGATAGCACAGTTGGTTAGCGCGGTACTCTAGCAAAGTACAGGTAGGAGGTTCAAATCCTACTCGAGGTAAACTTTTTATTTATGTATTTAATAAAATTAATAATACTTTTTAATTACAAATTTACTCTTGATCTTATTCGTTGATAGCAAAACTTATAATAATTCAATATAAGTCAAGTTGCTTTGGTTTGTGTGAATCCTTGCGATATTGCAGGCTCATATTCCATTCATATAAGTAATTTGATTGTAATCTCATTAAATATAGAATTTACATCAGTTCTACATACATATAGACAAAATTTACATCGATTGGGGTTTGAATCTCGATGGCGCAGTTGGTTAGCCCGGTACACTAGCAAAGTACAGGTCGTAGATTCAAATCCTACTCGAGGTAAACTTTTTATTTATGTATTTAATAAAATTAATAATAATTTTAATTACATACCTATCCTTGTTTATATTCTTTGCATTAGTATGGCAGTATGCTTAGAAATGTATAAATTAACGAATTTAATTACCTGATTATCCGACATCAGTACACTTCAGCATTTTTACTTCTTCAAATGGCTGACGATATTGGAAGTTGACTTAAATGTAAAAACTCAATAGGAAAGTGTACGTACGACAACTTCCACCACAATTAGTTTCCAAATTATTTACTAGATGTCTCCACGAGGTTGTTTAGAGGCGTGTACTTTAAAAAGTACAATGGGCGTTAATGGGTTGTCACTGAATACATAATACTGATCACTATGTATTTATCAAGTAGAAATTTCAGATTTGAATTACATCAATTCATTCATGCCTGTGAATGTTTAAAGGATCACAATAGTATTTGAGAAAATACATGATTCCTAAACCACGCACTGGCTGTTACGATTTTCTTTTTTTAAGATACGAATTGATGTTTTAGTGATTGAAAATGAATAGACCGAATTTGTACTTTTCCAAAATGGTTGATATTTATTTATTTCAGATTTATTTTATGACAGTTATAAATATTAATCTATGCATATACGAGGGTAAACTAGAGCGTATCCAAATAAGGTCTTATTACTCTGATTTAATGAACATACAGGGTGTGGTCAATAAGTTTACAACGCGTAGGTTTAAAAGTTTTATTAATCTTTGGATTAATCCTGGGTAATTGAACCTAAATGTTTCCAAAATTGAATTGGCGTATATTCAGATTACTAAGACAAGATTTAACGTACTTATCCTATACGTCATCCTTCTATCGAGTAGGCTACAATTCTATCTTCCACAGTCAGGCATGATTAATTTAAAAACTCGTCTAGGACTATTTATTTCAGAGAAATTTTAGATTGTGTTGGCGCCTAGGCTATTTTTCCCGGATTGAATGTTGTTATTTGTTGTTTTATGGTAAGTGTAAGACGTTTGAATTTAAATTGCAACCATTTTACGTCATACATCGAACCGGCCCATTTCCACTGTGGTTAGATGGGTAACCGCTTACCATGGTAAGCATGTAGGACGCCTAGTGCGGCTTGATTGTATAACAACAATCGTAACCGGATCGGAAGCCGGATTATTCGGGACGCAATACGTTAAAGTTAATTAAATATTGCTTTATTCGCTCCGCTATAAGCTTCTCCAAAACCTTCTATACAACTGGAAGTAGACTGATTGGCCGTTAGTCATTGAAAGTTTGTGGAGAACCAGTCTTTGATAGTGGAACAATTTTTGCACTTTTCCATACTTTAGGAAGAATGTTATGCCTACAACAGAAATTAATTATCATTTTAACGCTAATGTGGTCAAGTCCTATGGACTTAGCATAGTTCTGTAAATCTGTTTCAGCCAATAAACGTAGAATGTCCTTATGTGATGATTTATTATATACATTGATTTTTCGAAGCTCCTTCTAGTTTTAGTTTTTAACTGATTTTCTGTTTTTATTGCAAATGCCATGTATTATCGCAAAAATTGGTATAGTTTCGGCGTGCCCTAATCATGCACTAATTATTATCAGTTATCCACAGGGCTTGTGGCTTACACGTTTTGGCTGTTATATAAGATGCGTGAATATCAAAAAGGTACAATATTTTTTCGTTCAACATTGGATAATGGGTATACATAATGCAATTTATACGGATCAGGTCTTTATCAAATTTGCCTCATTCAAAATTAGTAAGATCTCGATAAGTTACTGTTACGGAGGTAACTTTTTTAACCTTATCCGATAGCCGATAAGTATAGGACGTCAGATGATGATCTGAGAAGCTATTCAATGAGAGAATGCTAACTTCAATTATTAGTTTATAAAAAACTATAATTAAACCTAGTATCGTCGAGTTATTCAATTACTTGTTTAAGGCGCAATGTTTTTAAAAGTTTGTTAAACTGAAGGAGATGGAGCTCTTCAAATAACAATAGATTTATATTAAAGTCATCCATGCAAACAAGCTCCTCGGCTAAGGGTGAAACTTGAAAAACGCAATCCTAAAATGTATCAATAAACTCTGAAATGGAAAACTTGCCTATAAATGATGGCCATGGTACGTAAGATGTTTATGTACAATCGATATTTGTTCTAGACAACTTTGATGAGTGACACAATACAAAGCTTATACAGCATATACAGGGAACGCCAAAGTCGATGGCCTATTAGAAGTGTCTAGAGAACGGAAATAAATATATTTCTGAAGCTGTGGGTACTGCTATTTAATGCTGGGATCTAGTTTTTGAAAATATTTTTACCAGTGCGTTGTTGCCAGATCGTGTGATACTGAACCCAACTTTGAAATGTCAAATGAAACACCCTATTTATTATTGGTTTTTCAGGTTTTACGTGTGATTATCACCATAATGGCCTTTTTTCAAAAGAAGTTAGCATTAGCGCGGGCGTACCACAGAGATCCGTTATAGCGCCTACACTTTTTCTACTGTACATAATTGACCTTATTTCTTCAACAACTAACCCCATCCATTGCTTTGTTGACGATAGCACTCTTCACTATAGTTCATCTCAGTCTACTCATAGTTATAATCCACCTTCTATGTCAAATCAAGAAATTAAAGCTGAAGTGGCAAATTCAATCAACAAAGACATTCAACGTATTCTCGAATGGGGAAGCAATAATCTAGTTAAATTTAATGCTAACAAAACTCAGTGTTGCCTTATGTCCGCCAAAAAAGATCGATCATTTCCTGTTCTAAGTTTGAATGGCTCAGTTCTTAAGTTTTCAGACTCTATTACTCTGTTGGGTATGACTGTATCTTCAAATCTCTCATGGGTTGATCATCTTCTGTCAGCTACCAAAACAGCTGCTCGTAAAATAGGCTTTTTGTACAGATCTAAGCAGTACTTTACCTCTCGACAACTCCTTCTGCTGTATAAGGTCCAAATTCGGCCTCATCTGGAATATAATTCTCAACTTTGGGTTAGTGCTCCCAATACGCTCTCGACATCGTTGATCGTATTCAAAAGAGAGCGATTAGGCTTATAAATGACCCGTCCATAACTTCCCACATACAGTCCCTTGAGCATAGAAGGATGGTTTCAGTTATATCTTTGTATTATCGTTATTACAACGGCTATGGTGCTGCTGAATTATATTCTTTGATACCATCTCGGGCTATCTTTGCGAGAAACACTCGGTTCGCTCATTCACATCATCAGTATGCAGTACAAATCTCCACTTGTCGTACCAAACGGGCGCAATCCACATTTTTCTACAAGGCTTCTAAACTCTGGAATGATCTCCCTAGTTCCTGTTTTCCTCTCACTTATGATATGAGAAAATTTAAGGTAGCTGTTCATAGGCATCTATTGGCAATTCATTATCCCTCTATCCATCGTTCTTAGTGTTCCTGAGTGCTTTAGCAAGATAGGCATAATTTAGCCTGTTCAGGTCCACAATCATAAAAAAAAAAATATTTGATTTAACATGCCTTATAGCTATCTCTTACTGTTTTGACTTATGAATATATGAATTACCAAAAATGCGATATTTTTCTCAACAGCACTGACAATTTTTACAGCGGCTTCCTAAAATATGCGTATTTTATGAATACTAACGCATATTGATCTAATGTTATACAGGGTGTGAAAAAAGCGAGTTAAACTTGGTCACAAAAAAAATTGCGAAAATTGATTTTTTTTAATGGAACACCCTGTATTTTCTACTGTGTATGAATTACATACTTAATTATCTGTCAAATGATATAACATGTACCAATGCCTATCTTCAAACGCTTTTGAATGATACGATATTTTAGGTGAAAACGGGAAAAATTAAAATTACGTTAATGTTTACTTGTAGTGAGGGATGATTATCTGTGCAAGAAATTCAATAATTTTTATCCAGATGCGGTTTCAATGAACGAGAAAAAGTTTAGGAGGATAGAAAACGATTTCATTAATTATGGTGCCATAAACAAGGCAAAAGTTCAGATTAAGCCAGTTACGGATAAAGAAGAAAATGATGTAAATGTTTTGGCATATTTTTTTGCATTTTGTCATTACTCGATTTATTGTGCTGAGAAAGACTTGGGAATATCATACAAGTCAATTGAAAGAATTTTGCATAAGCATGGAGTGCATAATTACAAATTCATTATGCTTCAAGCAATCGCTCCTAATGCTCCACCAAAGCGTGTGTAATTCTGTGAGATGATGCTAACACGCGTA
This sequence comes from Vesta saturnalis, assembly GCA_036346205.1. Classification (NCBI taxonomy): domain Eukaryota; kingdom Metazoa; phylum Arthropoda; class Insecta; order Coleoptera; family Lampyridae; genus Vesta; species Vesta saturnalis. The sequence goes on along the minus strand of JARFJB010000762.1, from coordinate 7,784,779 downwards.
CAGGAAGATCCAAACTTTTTTAGAAACATTATTTGGACAGATGAAAGTAAATTCACTAGAAAATGCATATTTAATAGGAGAAATTCGCACTTCAGAAAATCCATATTTTGTCAAAGAGAAAGGTTTCCAATACAAATTTGGTTTTAACATCTTTTGCCTGATGATGAATGACAAATAAAATTTGAATTTATGATGAGAATTTTATTTCTGTAAAATACTTGCAAATATTACAAACAACGGTATCCGACTTCCTTGACGAACTATCTGTAGAGTCGCTCCGAGATTGTTGTTATCAATTAGATGGTCCACCCGCTCATTGTAGCAATGGAGTGAGATCAGCGCATGCAAATCTCTTTGAGGCCTGATATATTCGGCGACTGGGTCCATGGAGTTGGCTTCCGAGATCGCCAGTACTTACTTAGATTTTTATCTTTGGGTACGAAATGGTTTACAGTACGCCAATAAATGGTAAAGGAGAACTTCAAATTCGAGCAAGAGAAGCATTACTGTCTTTGGGTGCCTGTGAAATTCAAGCAGCAACAACCGATCACCTAATGAAGAAAATACTTGAATGTTTGAAAGTTTAGAGAGGACGTTTTAAACAATTTAAGTATTAATCATTTTAATTTTATATTTCTTCTCATTACAATTCCCAACGTACTGAATAGATCAAATGTTTTTTTTTTAAATACAGGAACATTTCACCAGTTGCTATGTTCTATTAGATCACAATTTAACAGGGCAAATTTGTATGTACTAGTTTTTAGGTCAATTATTAATGTTTGACAGATGTGGTTCATGACCCACTATAATATTCAAGTATTTTTTTCCGTTTTCACCTAAAATATCGTACACGTTAAAGACAGGTATAGGAACATGTTATATGATTTGACAGGTAATTCATAGACAATAGAAAATACAGGGCGTTTCTGTCAGTACTGGCGAGAAAATTATCGCACTTTTTGATAATGTAGCTATAGGACATGTTAAAGCAAATGTGCTCAGAATTACACGTAGAATCCGAAAATCCAATAATAAATAGGGTGTTTCATTTGAAATTTCAATGTTGGATTCAGTACCACACGATCAGGCAACAGCGCACTGGTAAAAATATTTTCAAAAGCTCCCCTTTAAAAAAAAACAAAACCGTCAATTGCTATCAGTTCGTAAGAGAATTGAGTGAAATCCATGTTATGAACACAACAGTATGCTAAAGTGCAGAATTGATTAAATAGATGTAATGTGTACTATTTAATATTACTTCATAACATCATTTAAAAAACAAAAAATATATAAAACAGTCTCGATTTAATTAAAATACTTAGTTTTTTCATATTTCCGATTTAAATTAGCTAATTTTCGAAACAAAGATGATCTAATTATAAATATTTACATAATAAGCTTCATTCGTGTAAAAATATTCCCATTCCGTACCCAAAGATATCTTGTGAATTCGATTGTAATCTGTGCATTTTGCAGCAATCGTCTACTTTACAACGTTAGAGATTCATTAATATACATGGGCTTCACTACATGTTGATCAGGTCCTGTAATTAAGTCCTTCAGGCGATGTGTTAAAGTTTTATTCTTCGTGCATTCATAAAGTCATCCTTGTAGAAACACTGACTGATTGACAATCTTAATGATGACACCGTGAGGCCCCTTTGTTTGCGCGTTTACGTGTTTGAGTGTATCGTGGTTGTGTACTTGCGTGTTTTCGTATTTGCAAGTTCGTGTGTGTACGTGTTGAGGGAATTGCGTTTTGCGTATATACGTGTTTGCATGTTTGTATGTATGCGTGTTTGCGTGTCTTCGAGTTTGCGTGTTTGCGTGTTTACGTGTTTGTGTGTTTGATTGCTTGCATTCTTTGGTGTTTGCATATTTGCGGTTTTGCAAGCTTGCGGGTTTGTGTGTTTTCGTGTTTGCGTGATTGCGTATCTGTGTATTTGCGTGTTTGTATGCTCGCGTATATTCGTGTGTGGGTGACTACTTGTTTGCGTGTTTATGTGATTGTGTGTTTGAATGTCTGCATGTTTGGCTGTTTGCGTGTTTGAATGTTTTCGGGCTTTCGTGTTTACGTGTTTACGTATTTGCGTATTTGCGTGTTTGTTTGTTTACGTGCTTGCGTGTTTGCATTTTTGGGTGTTTTCGAGATTGCAAGTTTGTGTGTTTGCGTGTTTGTGTCTGTCTGTCTGTGTCTGTGTCTGTGTCTGTGTCTGTGTCTGTATCTGTGTCTGTGTCTGTGTCTATGTCCGCTTGTGCTTGTGCTTGTGCTTGTGCTTGTGCTTGTGCTTGTGCTTGTGCTTGTGCTTGTGCTTGTGCTTTTGTGCTTGTGCTTGTGCTTGTGCTTGTGCTCTGTGCTTGTGCTTGTGCTTGTGCTTGTGCTTTGTGCGTGTGCTTGTGCTTGTGCTTGTTCTTGTGCTTGTGCTTGTGCTTGTGCGTGTGCTTGTGCTTGTGCTTCTGCATGCGCTTGCACGTGCGTCTGAGCATGCGCCTGTGCTTGTGCGTGTGCGTGTGCTTGTGCTTGTACTTGCGGTTGTGGTTGTGCTTGTGCTTGTGCTTGTGATAGTGCTTGTGATTGTGCTTGTGCTTGTGCTTTTGCTTGTGCTTGTGAGTTGTAATTGTTCTTGTGCTTTTTGCTTGTACTTGTGTTTGTGCTTGTAGCCTGTGCTTGTGTTTGTGCTTGTGCTAGTGCTAGTGCTTGTGCTTGTGCTTTTGATTGTGCATGTGCTTCATTGTGCTTGTGCTGTGTATGCTTGTGCTTGTGCTTGTGCTTGTGCTTGTCAAGGTCATCATACACATTGTAGGCCATGTAGGAATGGTTGGTAACCCTACTAAATGTCTTCAAGGTCATCGAGCCAAGGTTATGTGGTAGGTTGGTAACCCTGCTAAGTCTCTTCAAGGCCATGCTGTAGGAAGGGTTGGTAACCCTACTAAATCTCTTCAAGGCCACGTGGTGAGTTGGTAACCCTGCTTCTTCAAGGCCACCTCGGCCACGTTGTAGGAAAGGTTGGTAACCCTGCTAAGTCTCTTCAGGTTGGTAACCCTGCTACTTCAAGGTCCCCGCTTCAAGTGCTTATCCTCAAGGGCATGCTTGCACGAGTCCTTCAAGGCCAGTAACTAGAAAAGTCACTAGAGAAGTTACTAGATTTCTGGTCATTGATTGTCCACGTCAATCGTATGTTATCCCACGCATTACCTACATCCTCTACGTACCTGGTTTCCAAGGTCATAACCCTAGTCTTCAAAGCCAGGGTTACCAATCAATTCTCTGGCTGAGTGTTGATCACACCGCCCCAGGAAGATCATTGACCTCTGTCTCAATCATGTTTATGCATGTTTCAAGGCCGTCAAGCAATGTTTACTATGGTAACGCCCCCCAAGTGCCCTCAAGTGGTTCCCAAAAACAGGTAGCCGATTTCCAAAACAGGTAGCCGTTTCCTAGAACAGGTAGCCGTTTCCTAAAAACAGGTAGCCGTTTCCTAAAACAGGGGGTCCGTTTCCCAAAACAGATAGCTGTTTCGCAACCGTTTCCCCCATACAAGAGAACAAAGGCGATCTATTGTTCAGGTCGAGTTATAAAAATAGATTGTAAATACATCTCAATTCTGAGAAATCAAGAACAAAGGGGGCTCATTGTTCTAGCCAACGGTTCAAAGTCTATGCTTACAATTTTAAAGGCCACATGAGAGAACAAAGACGATCTATTGTTCCGCTACAATTTCTAAAATCAAGAACAAAGACGATGCATTGTTCAAGCCGACGGTTCAAAGTCTATGCTTACAATTTTCAAGGTCACACGAAAGAACAAAGGCGATTCATTGTTCTGGTCCAGTTATAAAAATAGATTGTTATCTAAATACACTTCGATTCTGAGAAATCAAGAATAAAGGCGATCCATTGTTCTAACCAACGCTTCAAAGTCTATGCTTATAATTTTCAAGGTCACATGAGAGAACAAAGACGATTCATTTTTTTGGCTGAGTCATAGCTTCTGAAATTCTAGGAAATCAAGAACAAAGATGATCCATTGTTCAGACTGATTAGGTCATCTAACAAGTAAAATATTTTTTATAAAACTTTATTAACCACAATATTCATCTATATACATATAAAAAATCGATTTAAGTAAATATACATATTATGGGAAGTTTGATGTACTTAACATTTTGTAATACCTTTGCTGGATCATATCTATTTTATTTATTATTTGTTTTTCACATTCAATTTCCTTCAACTGATTCTCGTTTAATGTGGTCCACGACACATCATCATCTTTCCTAATACGTCATCGCGTCATTATATTGACAAATGGTGGCTGGTGATATCTACGTCTCTTGAAAAAGAACACCATATTCACAACACTTTATTTTTTAATCATCATATTATTACTACAACGGGTATGAAGTATCCGGCAGTAAACGTCGTTTCAGGAGTGATTTTATTGCGGCTTGCATGACTTTTCCACAACTTTACTACAACTAAACACTAATTTCGAAATGAGCATGTTTACATATGGTTGGATGCACTAAATGTTATGTTTATCGTTTTTCCGACTGCACCCAGTCCACTCATGAATACATCCTATGTGTTTAGCATCGTTTTAAATTCCTCAATTCGATTTTCTTCTTCTTTGAAATACTCGTAAAAGCGCTCAGGTAAAACATATTTAAACTCCTCTGTTTCTAACACTATACGTTCACCATACTTCGTATTGATTACTGTGACATTAATAACTTTATATTTTCTCGATACCTCTAGGTCATATGTATTTTTATAGAGTTTGCAATAGGTCCTTTGGTTTAAGTCTGCTAATTCCATGTTTAACAACTTACTAACCGACTGATCTCACTGTGACTTATATATCCCTGAAGCATCGGCTTGAGCAATGGATTGCCTTTGTTGTTGATTTCTCAGAATTGAGATAACAATCTATTTTTAGAAATTATAACGGAACAATGGATCGTCTTTGTTCTCTCATGTGACCTAGAAAATTGTAAGCATAGACTTTGAAGCGTTGGCTAAAATAATGGATCGCCTTTGTTCTTGAAAGTTGATTTCTTAGAATTGAGATGTATTTAGATAACAATCTATTTTTATAACTCGACCAGAACAATGAATCGTCTTTGTTCTCTCATGTGATCTTGAAAATTGTAAGCATAAACTTTGAAGCGTCGGCTTGAGCAATGGACCACCTTTGTTCTTGATTTTATAGAATTGAGGTGGGGTGGTAGCTGGATAACAATCTATTTTTAGGAATCATGACAGAACAATGAATCGCTTTTGTTCTTTTCTCATGTGACCTTCGGGGAAAACGGTTACCTGAGAAACAGCCATCTGTTTTGGGAAACGGACCCCCTGTTTTGGGAAACGGACCCCCTGTTTTAGGAAACGGTTACCTGTTTAGGGGAACCACTTGAGGGCACTGGGGAGGTGTTACCATAGTAAACATTGCTTGATCACCTTGAAGCACGCATAGACAACACTTCAGGGCTTCCTTAGGTTTGTAATAAGTCTCAAACAATATCTCAAAGTAAAAGGATCCTGATATGAAGACTTTAAGGGAAGCTGAATGTATGGCTAGTAAACATTATAATGAAGCGAATACCTATTACGAAAGATGATGATGTGTCGTGGACCACATTAAACGAAAGTCAGTTTAATGAAATTGAATGTGAAAAACAAATAATAAATGGATATGATCCAGCAAAGGTATTACAAAAGTGACTGTCACTCCTCATAATATGCATATTTACTTAAATCGAATTTTTATCTGTATGTGGATGAATATTGTGGTTAATAAATTATAAGTTTTATAAAAAATATTTTACTTGTTAGATGACCTAATCAGTCTGAACAATGCATCGTCTTTGTTCTTGATTTCCTAGAATTTAAGAAGCTATGACTCATCCAAAACAATGAATCGCCTTTGTTATCAGAGGTGTGACCTTGAAAATTATAAGCATAGACTTTGAAGCGTTGGTTAGAACAATGGATCGCCTTTATTCTTGGTTTCCTAGAATTGAGATAACAATCTATTTTTATAAATTATAGCGGAACAATAGATCGTCTTTGTTCTATCATGTGGCCTTGAAAATTGTAAGCATAGACTTTGAACCGTTGGCTAGAACAATGGGCCCCCCTTTGTTCTTGATTTCTCAGAATTGAGATGTGGATAACAATCTATTTTTATAACTCGACCTGAACAATAGATCGCCCTTGTTCTCTCGTATGGGGGAAACGGTTGCGAAACAGCTATCTGTTTTAGGAAACGGACCCCCTGTTTTAGGAAACGTCTACCTGTTTTTAGGAAACGGCTACCTGTTTTGGAAATCGGCTACCTGTTTTGGGGAACCACTTAAGAGCACTGGGGGCGTGACCATAGTAAACATTGCTTGATGACCTTGAAACATGCATACACATTAGGACTTGAGACCGAGGGCAATGTGATGACTTTGAGGAAGGTAATCTGCAATTGACGTGGACAATCAGTGACAAGAAATCTAGTAACTTTTCTAGTGACTTTTCTAGTTACTGGCCTTGAAGGGAACGTGCAAGCATGACCTTGAAGAGACTTAGCAGGGTTACCAACCTAACACGTGGCCTTGACTTAGCAGGAGTACAAACCATTCCTACAACGTGGCCTGAGGTGACCTCGAAGAAGCAGGGTTACCAACCTACCACGTGGACTTGACTTGGCAGGAGTACAAACCATTCCTACAACGTGGCCTTGGCTTAGCAGGAGTACAAACCTTTCCTTCAACATGACCTTGAAGAGACTTAGCAGAGTTACACAACTACCACGTGGCCTTGAAGATTCTTAGCAGGGTTACCAACCTAACACGTGGCCTTGACTTAGCAGGAGTACAAACCCACAACGTGGCCGAGGTGACCTTGAAGAAGCAGGGTTACTAACTTACAAATCTAATGACTTTTCTGGTGACTTTTTCCAAATCTGGTGACAAATCTAGTGACAAAAGTGGGACAGGATCGGCCTAGCTATACTACTTGCGTCTGCGTCTGCGTCTGCGTCTGCGTCTGCGTCTGCGTCTGCGTCTGCGTCTGCGTCTGCGTCTGCGTCTGCGTCTGCGTCTGCGTCTGCGTCTGCGTCTGCGTACTGCTGTCTGCGTCTGCGTCTGCGTCTAGCAGGTCTAGCGTACTGACGTCTGCGTCTGCGTTGGTCTCTCTAGTGTCTGTGTGTAGAGTGGTAACCTTCGTGTGGTGTGTGTTGAAGATGAGGGTTCTACGTGGTTGTTAATATTTTGCTGGTGTTTTCTCAAATCTGTGCTTAGTCGACAAATGTGCTGCTAGCTTACTACTTCATTGCTTTGCTCTGCTTCTGCTTTGCTTGACTTGTGTTCGTGCTTGCTTGTGCTTGTGTGTGCTGGCCTGTCTTGGCTTGGTTGCTTTGCGTTCGTGCTGTGCTTGCTGCTTGCGTCGCTCTGCTCTGCTTGTGCTTGTGCTTGGTTGTCTGTGCTTGTCTTGTCTTGTGCTGTGTTCTTGTGCTTGTGCTGTGCTGCTTGTGCTGTGTGCTCTGTGCTTGTGCTTGTGCTTGTGCTTGTGCTTGTGCTTGTGCTTGCTGTCTTGTGCTGTGTGCTTGTGCTTGTGCTTGTGCTTGTGCTTGTGTTGTGCTTGTGCTTGTGTTGTGCTTGTGTCTTGTGCTTGTGCTTGTGATTGTGCTTGTGCTTGTGCTTGTGCTTGTTCTTGTGCTTGTGCTTGTGCTTGTGCTTGTGCTTGTGCTTGTGCTTGTGCTTGTGCTTTGCTTGCTTGTGCTTGTGCTTTGTGCTTGTGCTTGTGCTTGTGCTTGTGCTTGTGCTTCTTGTGCTTGTGCTTGTGCTTGTGCTTGTGCTTGTGGCTTGTGCTTGTGCGGTTGTGCTTGTGCTTGTGCTTGTGCTTGTGCTTGTGCTGTGTGTGCTTGTGCTTGTGCTTGTGCTTGTGCTTGTGCTTGTGCTTGTGCTGTGTGCTTGTGCTTGTGCTTGTGCTTGTGCTTGTGCTGTGCTTGTGCTTGTGCTTGTGCTTGTGCTTGTGCTTGCTTGATTGTGCTTGTGCTTGTGCTTGCGCTTGTGCTTGTGCTTGTGCTTGTGCTTGTGCTTGTGCTTGTGCTTGTGCTTGTGCTTGTGCTTGTGCTTGTGCTTGTGCTTGTGCTTGTGCTTGTGCTTGTGCTTGTGCTTGTGCTTGTGCTTGTGCTTGTGCTTGTGCTTGTGCTTGTGATTGTGCTTGTGCTTGTGCTTGTGCTTGTGCTTGTGCTTGTGCTTGTGTTTGTGCTGGTGCTTGTGCTTGTGCTTGTGCTTGTGATTGTGCTTGTGCTTGTGCTTGCGCTTGCGTTTGTGCTTGTGCATGTACTTGTGTTTGTGCTTGTGCTTGTGCTTGTGCTTGTGCTTGTGCTTGTGCTTGTGCTTGTGCTTGTGCTTGTGCCTGTGCTTGTGCTTGTACTTGCGTTTGTGCTAGCGCTTGCGTAACTTTTTATATGTTAATCCTAATATATTCACAAATACAAATATCTGATGTGGAACGCACACGACCTTCCAACCTACAACATGGAAACTAAAAGAAATGAAATAATTTTACACATTCACAAATACGCACGTGCACACGAGTGCGTGTTCGCACACACACGCGCACACATCTACACACACACACACACACACGCACGTTCGCACGCACACACATATTATAACACCCTTTTAAGTTAATTATGCAACCTCTGTTATAATAATTTTATTACGAAAATAGGCAACATTGTAAAAGCAAAAATAATAATTTATGACAAACAGACGTTTACAACTTCATGACAGACAGAGTTTAATAGAAGTGGAGCGGCAGTGTAGGAAGATTAAGGGTTAACCTTTTATATATGAAATCGCTGAATGTTCTATTTCATCGACGATCTTGTAGCTGGACCCCAATTTTTGGGACTGTTATTGATGGTTCGGTCCAAAATACATTTTGGTCGTCTTCTAGCCCGTAGTATTCTGGAGCTTTAAAATTAAAAATCGGAACGGTAAAATTTCGAAGTTTTAGTTGATTATGGTCGGCTTTAGCCCTGGCCTTTAAAATTCTGCAATAGGCTAGCAGCCTTACGTACCTGCGGTCATCCCACAACATAGACAATATTATATTTTCTGCGTGTCCAAAAAAATCCATTTCTATTAATCACTTTGTCAGCTACATTTTTTTAATCATCTCAAAAATAATTGCATAGCTCAATAGTTTTGAAAACACGTTTTGCGCCATAAATGCATGAAGGCATTGTTTTAATGAAAAACCACATAGGACTGTAAACTTTAATTATAAGTGTTACTAACGTAATTAAAATTTCAGATGGATTTGAGGTGCTAATATATAAACGTAATAGTAAAAATGTTTCATTTATGTATTTAATAAAATTAATAATAATTTTTAATTACACATTTACTTTTTAACTTATTTTATATAATAATGGATATTATTAATTAAAAAAAAAAAAACAATTAAGCTCATACTCTTACCTTATTTGGTTTTAAACACGAACACCTTTCAAATTCAACACATTTTCATGCTACAAAGTCAAATAATTGTTGGATATCCTTCACAAAAGCTTCAATTTTCGATTTATACGAAGTAACGGTTTTTCTTTGTTGATATGACAAGGAGATCTTTTCTTTTCTTCTGGGACTATTTAATTAGCGTCACAATTCTTTGGTAACTTACTGTTGGTACTGACGCAGATTTCCGCATCTCTTCTATTTTTTGAGCAACATTTTCTGAGATTGCGGTTAAACCCACTTTGTTCTAGGTTATGCGAACCCACAAAAAATACTTTATACATCCCAAAGACTAGGCAAAACCGAACAAACCAAGTCTTTTGGTGCACAAAAATCGGACATTCTATGCACTTCTTGTGTTTTTAGACATTTTAATTATCCCAAGTAAAAATAGAAAACAAAAGCAATACGTGAGTACACTGCTTATTGCGTACTGGCGTAACAACGTCAGACTAAAGGTCGGAGCACTCGGTATAATACAAGTCCTAACAAAATCGACAATGAAGGGAGAGGTGCTCGTAACAAAATACAACTAATTTACAGGCAAGTGGCCGATTAATGACCTCCCATGCCATGTGCCACGTAATATTTGGTATTATTATCTTTTTAACAAATGCTGACTGTGCCAAAGCTTACAATAAGAAAAATACTTCTTTGTAATAAAAAAAAAGTTATTAGATTAGTCTTTCCGGCGCCCTAAATGGTGATATTCGAGGAAATGAAATAAAAGTGGTGGGGCGGTGGAACGACATGAGCCAACTTTTAAGAAACCCCAAAGACAAAATTCCCAATAAAAACCAAGGAGTGTATGAGACACCGTGCAACAACTGTCGAAGAATTTATATCGGACAAACTAATAGAATATTATATGCGAGAGCCGATGAACATAAACTAGCAATTAAACAGCACAATCCATCATCGTCTTTAGCTGCACATCATTTAGATACAGGACACCAAATTAACACCATCAATATCCGTTTAATTGCACCTCTATATACCTTACAAGAAAGAACTATTAGAGAAGCAGTTGCAATTGAAAGAAGACCAAACGCCCTCAATAAACGAGATAACACTTCTAGAATGCCACAAATTTGGAAGAATATCGTTAAACAAGTTGATTCGATTTTTCAACCAACTTCAAATCTTCCAGAAATTTCAAACACTGATGCTGCAACTATTCCTGACGTCCCCACTTCTACATCATGTACTAGACCAACTACCCGAAGTGAAACACACGCGTCCAGAATAAAATTAAATTAGTTACTTTGTTTCATATTCTGTACTAGTTAAAAATAGTTACCTTATTTCAATTTATGTAATTGTCAAAATAAATTTTTGACAAAGGGAAGAAAGGACGTTCGCGAAACGTTGAATTAATTTGTACGTTTTTTACACAAGTGTTAAAGAAGAAATGTCTTTGAAATATGCAGCTGCTTTACAAATGTTTGATGAAAACAAAAAACTGATGCTCATAAACCCCCGTTTCCGCCGCTGGATTTCTCCCAAAATCTAATCAGCTCTAAGCCAAGCTTGAATACAAAATTTTAAGTAAGTAGGTATCTTTGTTCTGGATTTATCGTGGATACTAACATACATCCACACGGTCGCCGTGACACGCCTTGTTGAAAAACTTATCGAGCGGGATGAAATGTGTTATTGATTTTAGTAGAACTTTTGATTTGTACACCATAATTAACAGAAGATATTGACTTTAATCGCTTTACAGTTATTTTAAAACTAGTCGCAGCGTGGTTGCAGATTTTTCACTGAATTCAATCAAAATTTCTAATTCTAAGGTTAAACTATTAATCATCTTTACTAACACCACCTCAACACAATTCACTATAGTGTGTCTAAAAAGTGAAACTTTGAAATTGAAATTCATCTATGGCATTTTTCAGAGGTGGGAAGTATCTTACCTTAAAGTATCTCGGCACCGGTATCGAGATACTTTTTTGCGAAAATAGCTAGGAATAAGATACATTTTTGAAATTGTATCGATATCTTGCTTTCGATACTTTTTTATCTATCTTATTGAATTTTTAAAGATACCATTAAAGAAAAAATGTTTGAAAACTGGAATGTATTGATTTAAAATTTTAGTGAACATCGTACGTTTATTTCGCTGCACTTGTCACCCGCTGCGTTAAGCTTACTTTGTTCTCTTGTATTGTACATTTATACAGGTTGGATAAATAATGTAAGGAAGTGTCACGGTATTCTTTCTTATTTTTATTTTTTATCTACAATCCTTGAATGAAATAATCCACGTTACCTAATCTTCAATTAAAGTAGCATTTATTCTACTTAGATTCTACTTCATCCACGTGTTTTTGTTTATTGCAGTATTTGACGGAATATCTAAAATCCTTTGTAATTTGCAAATCAAGTTTTCAAAATTTGTTTATTGCTTTTTAGTTCCTCTACAGAAATGGCGAGACTTGTTGTCGCCGGTTTAAGAATTCTTAAAAGGGCATGGATCTTTTTGTACTAATTTCCAGAAGTTAATTCATGCGTAGGTAGGTACATTAAATAAGTAGGTGTTAGTGATTAGCCCTAAATACAAGTTGCTATTGTACAGCACCTAATGTCTGAGTCAAATAAATCATACTTCTAAGGTACCGAATGTTGAAAACATATTAGTTTATAAATTTTAATAATACAAGCAATGTATACCTACTACAATTTAATCAGGTAAATAGTAAATACCTGTTATAGTAGGAAGTACGTAATACCTTTGGTCTGTAATAAAATTGAATATCTAATATAGATTCCGCAAAGAGATTAAAATTACAAGATGTATATTTTTGAGATTTTAACAAAGCCGCTGCAAGGCTGTCATAATAAATACCAGCAATGTACTTATATTGTCATGCAATAATTCAATTTCCCGTTATTTATTTTATTATCTATATCCATCTTTACAATGGTGTTTAGTTTTTAGGGACACAGAATATACACAAAATATGAATATTGAAAACTTATGTAATTGTAGAAAAACGTTGTAATTAGGAAAAGTTCCCAAAAAAATTCACGTTCTTACAAAATAAAAAAGGAAAAAACTAAAGTTCTTAAAAAAATAATGGGTTCACATCCCTTTTAAAACTTCGTTCCAAGTCTGTAAAAATTGGCTGCTGTGTAAAAATAAACGCCATTAAGCAGATCACAGGAAAGCGATATAAAACGGTGATGATTCACCTTTTTGCGAATTTTAACAAAAGGATTTCAATATAGTACCTATAGTTAAATAATAAGCAGTACAATGTTATACCATTGACTTTTAGTGTTAAAGTCAATGGTTATACCTACACATTTTACTTTACCCCATTGGTCAGATTTCATTCAACTGATTGATGATTCAACCAATCACAGGAATATATACTGTGATGTAATTTACTTTAAAACGTTTTTGGGAAGTTGACGTACAGTTTCTTTACTAATTTAGGTGAGTAAAGAAGTAATTATTTATTATTTTAAGAATACGGAGGCCATCTGTCTTGTTAACGTAACAATGGAAGAGAAAAATTTATGTTTCTGAAAAGGACTTTTCCTTTAACTAAGGACTTATTTTAAAACATTTTAAAAGATGCAAATTATCAGATACAAATTTAGAGAATTGTATTTTGTTGAAAGGATCCTTAAATATATAAATTAAAAAAAAATGTAGTTTTTTAGTAGGTATCTTCGATACCTTACATTGGGATTTAGTATCTTACTGAGGTATTGTTTTAGAATAGGTATCTTACCTTCAAAAAGATACTTATTTCAGTCTAATATCTTATCTTATCTTAAGATGCTTTTGTAGAAGTATCTTCCCACCACTGGCATTTTTACGTTATCACTATACTAAAGTAACATTCCTTGATAATAGCTCTACTAACCTCAGTTCCAATTAAAAACATTTCACTTCACGCTTAAACTAATTAATTTTCATATGGATTTTAATTGATATATAATTTTGAACAGAAAATATTTGATAATAGAAGAAAAATTATTTTTAAATTAAAATCTGTAAACTAACTCGAATGAGCTGAATTTTCTATAAGGCAGTAAGTGTATGTATAAAACAAAATGTTGAAATTAAAATTTATGCCCGCATAATAAAGGTTTAAGTGCTTATAGATTAACTTTGAACAATAGTACATTAATCAAAAAAATTAATATCATTTTAAAACCTTCTAGAGTTAGAGACCACACTCTTCCATTTACTCTAATTACTGCAAAACGGGGAATGGAGAAGTTGTTAACGACATTTTAATTAATGTCGCTCCATTTATAAAGTACCTTCATTGCAAATGTAATGTTTAGAAAATTTACTTTATAGAATGATTGTAACAGAATTTATTTCTGAATGAAATATAAAAATCATATTTTAGAATATAGAAAACGTAGCAAATAAATTTTCAACGAGAAAACTGGTTTCCTTATTATATTGCTTGAAATACTTATATAGATTTTAAGCAAATTGCTGGATAATGTAGCAGACAGGTTAAGAGTTTCAATAAATTCACATGACTGAATTATATACAGCTGTAGATCAAAGTATTGTGCCCGTAAGCACTTACTACATTGTTTGAAAGATGTTGCACCATCTCTTACTTGCATCCCGTTTCCACCACAAAGCTTCTTATCTTTGATGTTTTCAAAGGTAGATTCGTTGAATATATAATTGTAAATAAGGAACACAAAACAGAAACAACTTATTGTAATTTCTAAAAATGTTGCGATGTTTTGTTTTGTACGCTAGTTGCTTTGTTTTGAAAAATATACTTAAACCTGCAGATTGAACATTATTATTAGATTTTGGACTTTTCAAATTGCGGATGGGTTTCACTTATGTCTTAACGTGTAATAAAATTTTATTGCAGTAGGCTCAAATCGTGATAATATCTATTCAATTATACATACCATAACGACGGTATTTATATAAAATATATATGTACATTCTATTTAAATAATACTATGAAAAAGAAAAGCACGTTTTTGTTTATGCGTAAAGGTGCTCTAACTAGGAGAAAATCATTTTTTTTTACACCAAAATGTACGACTAAAAATAAAATCGTGTGGCGCTCATATTGTAAACATGTGATGGAGAAAAGTGAATTATGGTGAGCGCCCCACGCTTTTCCTTTCAGTCGTAAAAATTTTTGCTCACATTTTGGTGCAAAGAAAACAGTTAGTTTTTTCTCTTTTGTGCACTTTTCTACGCGCAAACAAAAGCATTCTTTTTAACAAAGTTTCTTTTTTCATAGTATTATTTTCTACTTTTTAGTCTTGTCAAATAATTAAATCGATTTATCAACCATGCTATGCCTAAGTAGAAGGGGTACATCGTTCCTCTACAACCTTTAATCGGATGATGTCACAATTAAAACGGGTCACGCCCCCTTCCCCCACATGGCCACGCTCACTTTCAACGGATTGGTCCCGCACGAGCATACAGCCTCATGCTGAGGACCGCGGTTGGAGGCCACGCCCCGGTTTATGATTGGTGCTTAGACCTCGCACAGTCTCCAGGTTCTGTGCTCTGGTTGGGGGCCCAAGGCTCTGTATTCTGATTGGTTCCACCACATGACCACGCGCACCCCCAGCTGATTGGTCGTGCCCGGGCATATTGCCCAGACCGCGCGTTCTGGTTGGAGGGCCTAAGGGTTATTTTTGTTTGTTTGCTTGTGGCGCTATCTAGTGGTAAACCTCTAGGAATAATGAATGTGTCTGTAATAGAGGTTGATCGTGGCTCCTCCTAGAGGTATATTTTTAAGAGTAGATGTAGGTCCCTGTAATTGTTATGGAGCGAAAGGTTGAAACTTGAAATAACGTTCTAATAAGGGGGTCCGCATACAATCTGATAAGACAACTACAGGGCTTTGCAACTTGCTTTAGCATGGTGGGGAAACTAGAAGTTTGATATAGTATTTTAATAAGGTGTTCCGCATATTTTCTCATAAGTCACCTATTAAAATCAAGAACTTGTTGTAGTGGTCTTCGCTCCTTGTCAGGTCTTCGCCACTTCTCGGGCCTTGTTGGGAAACTAGAAATTTGAAATAGTGTATCTAAGAAGAGAACTTCACGTACTGTCCTATTAGACAACTATAGGCCTCTGGAACTTGTTCTCAGGTCTACGCTCCTTGTCAGGCCACCTGATTGTTTGTGACGCCATCTAGTGGTGCATTTTTAAACTAATGAATGTTTGCTGTAATAGAGGTTGATAGTGCCTCCACATAGTAGTATATTTTAAATGTAGATGTAACTGTTATGTCGGAGAGTTTGAAATAAAACGGAGACCGCATACTATCTCATAAGACACCGTTAGGGCTCCTAAACTTGTCACAGAGTCTTAACCTCACTGCAGTTGCCCCCTTTTATGCTTGTTTGAAGCGCCATCTAGTTCTGTAGTTTGTAAAAAGCTCATTGTAGATTTCTGTAATAGGGTGTGATCTAGCTTCCATCCAGCAGTATAATTTAAGAGTAATGGAAGGCGAGATAATAGCGCCATCTAGTAGTGTATTTTGTAAAAAGCTAATTGCAGATTTCTGTAATGAGGTCTGGTCGTGGTTCCATTTTAAAAGTATCGGAAAGCGGTAAAACTTAAAATTGGAAATATCATTCTAAACCTAGGATGTTCATGGGAAGTAGGAACTTCCTGTAATTGATATACCAGTAACAAAAACACAAAGGGTCTTTTAATAATGATCAGTCAATCAATAGCTATAAAACTTGATGTTATAAAACGAATTAATAATAATAATACACAGACACGGACGTAGGTATATAAGTTACATAAATCACTATTTTTAAGGTCACATAAAACCGTATCTCGTGTACCAGCAGCAGCATCATCACTTTCCTTATCTATTAGATCTACAGTTATCTCTTCTTTTTCCTTGGGATTCTCGATGTCTGTGCAAACATTAACCTTCTCTCCACTTCAGACTTGCTTTCTTCATCTTCTTATACAATAATAATTTAATTTTAAACCCTCAAAATCTCGAACATCCTCAGCTCTGGGTTCATAATAAGACGGATTCGTTTATGTTGTTGTACAGGGTGGTTCATTTTCGATGTTTTCTTATGGGAAGTACAATTTCTATTACAGATAGACAAAAAGTGATATGGGTTCCTTCTGTTCCATTTTGGTGTTAATTATCGACAAATTGTAAAAACATTCTTAATGCACTTTTTTAAGTCGAATCCGTTAGTGCATACACATGTTTAATACCTCCTTAATTTAAAAAGATATGACATAAAGTTGTATTTCTTTATATTGAAACCATAGTTGGCTATGACAATTTTTTGTGCTTTTAAAAATATATAACACATCTTTGCTATTTTAATAATTAATTGATTTGTTTAAGTTTTTCTTAATTGGTATATTTATTAGGGATAATAGTTGGCTTAGAAAACCAGATATGAAATTGAATGAAGATATTCTTTCTACTCAAAACAGAAACTTTACTTATAGTAAAACATTTTAGAGACATTTTGTAATTCAAGTAAGTTTAATTGTAATGTTGTTGTTGTGGAATGGTAACAAATTATAAAGTCTAACGATTTAATATAAAGTTATCAAAAAACCACAAATGCAAATTGAAATGATTTGAAAATAAACAATATTACATCAACAGAAATTATGAAACGCTAACAGCAAATCAATATTTATACGTATGTAAACATCTAATTCTATAAACGAATAAAAATATGAACGCAAAATATCAATATAAAAAACACACTAAAACTACAAATATCTTCCAAACTGTGCGCCTCCTTTTTGGATGCAGACTTCGCATCGTCTTCTAATTGAATTTATAGAGTTAAATAGATAATGGTGTTCATTGTGTAAAAGCCAGACGAACACTAGCTTTTAAGTCATTCACAGTATTATTAGTTCTTTTGTATATAATGTTTTTCAAAAAACCCCATTCAAAGAAATTTAGAGGCGAAAGATCGGGTAAACGAGCAGGCCACAAAATTGGTGCTGTCGTTCCCATCCAGATATTAGGAAAACGTAAATTTAAGTAGTCACTAACTACACGGGAATTATGTGCGGGAGCTACGTCTTGCTGAAATACGACATTGCAATATTGTGCTGAAGGAAGATTCTCTAGAAATCCCTCCAAATGAATTCGTAGAATATCTAGATATTTTTCCTTATACATGTGATAATAAAAACGTCCGTTTTTAATGCAGCACCACACATTTATTCCACATTTCCCTTGCCTCCTGCGGACAACACTGACATGAGTGTTAGTATCTGCCCAGTAAGGTAAATGGTGGTTATTAAAAATACCACTACTGATATGCGTCTCGTTTGACCATGCAATAGAGTTTGAAAAATTAGGTATATTTTGGCACTGACTTATATACAAGTTACAAAACTAAGTACGCCGCCTTCTGTCTTCTATAGTCAAAAAATATTCTTTCCGAAATCTATAGCAATGGTATTTGTGTTTCTTTAAAATTCGAAGGGTACAACTTTATATCATATCTTTTTAAATTAAGGAGGTATTAAAAATGTGCTTAAAAAGTGCCTTAAGAATGTTTTTACAGTTTGTCGATACATTTAGAAATAAAAAAGTTATTCAAGTTTTCCAAAATCGACGTTTTTACAATTTTGGCTAATTGGGCAATAACGGCCAGAGATATCTTGATTATGACTATTGGATCTTAATTAACCCCAAATTCGAACACAAGGACCCCACATTACTTTTTGTCTATCTGTAGTAGGTACGCCCCTTAAGAAAACAACGAAAATGAACCGCCCTACATGATATGACAGCTTGAATGTTAATAACGCAAAAAGAAATATGTGTTTTATTTTACCCAATTTTCACCCTTACGCAACCGTAATAATAATAATTACATAATACTGTAGATACACGATTTAAGCTGTCGCAAGTGTGTGTGTGTGTGTGTATGTGTGTGTGTGTGTGTGTGTGTGTGTGTGTGTGTGTGTGTGTGTGTGTGTGTGTGTGTGTGTGTGTGTGTGTGTGTGTGTGTGTGTGTGTGTGTGTGTGTGTGTGTGTGTGTGTGTGTGTGTGTGTGTCTGTGTCTGTGTCTGTGTCTGTGTCTGTGTCTGTGTCTGTGTCTGTGTCTGTGTCTGTGTCTGTGTCTGTGTCTGTGTCTGTGTCTGTGTCTGTGTCTGTGTCTGTGTCTGTGTCTGTGTCTGTGTCTGTGTCTGTGTCTGTGTCTGTGTCTGTGTCTGTGTCTGTGTCTGTGTCTGTGTCTGTGTCTGTGTCTGTGTCTGTGTCTGTGTCTGTGTCTGTGTCTGTGTCTGTGTCTGTGTCTGTGTCTGTGTCTGTGTCTGTGTCTGTGTCTGTGTCTGTGTCTGTGTCTGTGTCTGTGTCTGTGTCTGTGTCTGTGTCTGTGTCTGTGTCTGTGTCTGTGTCTGTGTCTGTGTCTGTGTCTGTGTCTGTGTCTGTGTCTGTGTCTGTGTCTGTGTCTGTGTCTGTGTCTGTGTCTGTGTCTGTGTCTGTGTCTGTGTCTGTGTCTGTGTCTGTGTCTGTGTCTGTGTCTGTGTCTGTGTCTGTGTCTGTGTCTGTGTCTGTGTCTGTGTCTGTGTCTGTGTCTGTGTCTGTGTCTGTGTCTGTGTCTGTGTCTGTGTCTGTGTCTGTGTCTGTGTCTGTGTTCTGTGTCTGTGTCTGTGTCTGTGTATGTGTCTGTGTCTGTGTCTGTGTCTGTGTCTGTGTCTGTGTCTGTGTCTGTGTCTGTGTCTGTGTCTGTGTCTGTGTCTGTGTCTGTGTCTGTGTCTGTGTCTGTGTCTGTGTCTGTGTCTGTGTCTGTGTCTGTGGTCTGTGTCTGTGTCTGTGTCTGTGTCTGTGTCTGTGTCTGTGTCTGTGTCTGTGTTTTGTGTCTGTGTCTGTGTCTGTGTCTGTGTCTGTGTCTGTGTCTGTGTCTGTGTCTGTGTCTGTGTCTGTGTCTGTGTCTGTGTCTGTGTCTGTGTCTGTGTCTGTGTCTGTGTCTGTGTCTGTGTCTGTGTCTGTGTCTGTGTCTGTGTCTGTGTCTGTGTCTGTGTCTGTGTCTGTGTCTGTGTCTGTGTCTGTGTCTGTGTCTGTGTCTGTTCTGTGTCTGTTCTGTGTCTGTTCTGTGTCTGTGTCTGTGTCTGTGTCTGTGTCTGTGTCTGTGTCTCGTTCTGTGCTGTGTCTGTGTCTGTGTCTGTGTCTGTGTCTGTGTCTGTGTCTGTGTCTGTGTCTGTGTCTGTGTCTGTGTCTGTGCTGTGTCTGTGTCTGTGTCTGTGTCTGTGTCTGTGTCTGTGTCTGTGTCTGTGTGTCTCTGTGTTGTCTTGTGTTGTTCGTGCCGTGCGTCGTGTCGTCCTGTGTCTGTCTTGTGGTGTGGTGTGTCGTTGGGTGTGCTGTGCTGGTTGTGTGTGTTGTCTTGTGGTGTCGGTCTGTGGTGTGTCGTGTCGTGTTGGTTGTGGGTTGTGTGTGTCGTGTGTCTGTGCTGTGTCGTGTGTCTGTGTCTGTGTCTGTGCGTGTGTCTGTGCGTGTGTCTGTGCTGTGTGGTCGTGCGTGTCTGTGTCTGTGCTGTCTGTGTCTGTTCTGTGCGCGTGCGCTGCGTGCGGCGTGTCTGTCTGTGTCGTGTCTGTGTCGTGTTAGTGCGTGACGTGTCTGTGCGTGCTGTGTGTGCGTGATGTGTCTGTGTTGTGTCTGTGCGTGTCGTGTCGTGTCTGTGTCGTGTCGATCGTGTCGTGTGTCTGTGTCGTGTCTGTGCTGTGTCTGTGTCTGTGCTGTCGTGCTGTGTCTGTGTCTGTGCTGTCGTGCTGTGCTGTGCTGTGTCTGTGTGTGCTGTGTCTGTGTTGTGTGTGTCCTGTGTCGTGTGTCGTGTGTCGTGTGTCGTGTGTCGTGTGTCGTGTGTCGTGTGTCGTGTGTCTGTGTCTGTGTCGTGTGTCTGTGTCGTGTGTCGTGTGTCTGTCTGTGTCTGTGTCTGTGTCGTGTGTCGTGTGTCTGTGTCTGTGTCTGTGTCTGTGTCTGTGTCTGTGTCTGTGTCTGTGTCTGTTGTCTGTTTGTCTGTGTCTGTGTTTTTGTCTGTGTCTGTGTCTGTGTCTGTGTCTGTGTCTGTGTCTGTGTCTGTGTCTGTGTCTGTGTCTGTGTCTGTGTCTGTGTCTGTGTCTGTGTCTGTGTCTGTGTCTGTGTCTGTGTCTGTGTCGTGTCGTCTGTGTCTGTGTCTGTGTCTGTGTCTGTGTCTGTGTCTGTGTCTGTGTCTGTGTCTGTGTCTGTGTCTGTGTCTGTGTCTGTGTCTGTGTCTGTCGTGTCTGTGTCTGTGTCTGTGTCTGTGTCTGTGTCTGTGTCTGTGTCTGTGTCTGTGTCTGTGTCTGTGTCTGTGTCTGTGTCTGTCTCTGTGTCTGTCTCTGTGTCTGTCTCTGTGTCTGTGTCTGTGTCTGTGTCTGTGTCTGTGTCTGTGTCTGTGTCTGTGTCTGTGTCTGTGTCTGTGTCTGTGTCTGTGTCTGTGTCTGTGTCTGTGTCTGTGTCTGTGTCTGTGTCTGTGTCTGTGTCTGTGTCTGTGTCTGTGTCTGTGTCTGTGTCTGTGTCTGTGTGTCTCTGTGTGTGTGTGTGTGTGTGTGGGTGCGTGCGTGCGTGCGTGCGTGCGTGTGTGTGTGTGTGGGTGTGGGTGTGGGTGTGGGTGTGGGTGTGGGTGTGGGTGTGGGTGTGGGTGTGGGTGTGGGTGTGGGTGTGGGTGTGCGTGTGCGTGTGCGTGTGCGTGTGCGTGTGCGTGTGCGTGTGCGTGTGCGTGTGCGTGTGCGTGTGCGTGTGGGTGTGCGTGTGGGTGTGCGTGTGCGCGCGTGCGCGCGTGCGTCGCGTGCTGTGAGTGCGTGAGTGCGTGAGTGCGTGAGTGCGTGAGTGCGTGAGTGCGTGCGTGCGTGCGTGCGTGCGTGCGAACGTGCGTGCGTGCGTGCGTACGTGCGTGCGTGCGAACGTGCGTGCGTGCGTGCGTACGTGCGTGCGTGCGTGCGTGTGGCGCGCGCGTGTGTGTGTCGTGTGCGTGTGCGTGTGCGTGTGCGTGTGCGTGTGCGTGTGCGTGTGCGTGTGCGTGTGCGTGTGCGTGTGCGTGTGCGTGTGCGTGTGCGTGTGCGTGTGCGTGTGCGTGTGCGTGTGCGTGTGCGTGCGCGCGTGCGCGCGTGCGCGCGTGTGCGCGTGCGCGCGTGTGCGCGTGCGCGCGTGCTTGTGTGCGTGTGTGCGTGAGTGCGTGCGTGCGTGCGTGCGTGCGTGCGTGCGTGCGTGCGTACGTGCGTGCGTGCGTGCGTACGTGCGTGCGTGCGTGCGTGTGCGCGCGCTGCGTGTGCGTGTGCGTGTGCGTGTGCGTGTGCGTGTGCGTGTGCGTGTGCGTGTGCGTGTGCGTGTGCGTGTGCGTGTGCGTGTGCGTGTGCGTGTGCGTGTGCGTGTGCGTGTGCGTGTGCGTGTGCGCGTGCGTGCGCGCGTGCGCGCGTGCGCGCGTGTGCGCGTGCGCGCGTGTGCGCGTGCGCGCGTGCTTGTGTGCGTGAGTGCGTGAGTGCGTGAGTGCGTGCGTGCGTGCGTGCGTGCGTGCGTGCGTGCGTGCGTGCGTGTGTGTGTGTGTGTGGGTGTGGGTGTGGGTGTGGGTGTGGGTGTGGGTGTGGGTGTGGGTGTGGGTGTGGGTGTGGGTGTGGGTGTGGGTGTGGGTGTGCGTGTGCGTGTGCGTGTGCGTGTGCGTGTGCGTGTGCGTGTGCGTGTGCGTGTGCGTGTGCGTGTGCGTGTGCGTGTGGGTGTGCGTGTGGGTGTGCGCGTGCTCGCGTGCGTGAGTGCGTGAGTGCGTGAGTGAGTGAGTGCGTGAGTGCGTGCGTGCGTGCGTGCGTGCGTGCGTGCGTGCGTGCGTGCGTGCGTGCGTGCGTGCGTGCGTGCGTGCGTGCGTGCGTGCGTGTGTGCGCGCGCGTGTGTGCGTGTGCGTGTGCGTGTGCGTGTGCGTGTGCGTGTGCGTGTGCGTGTGCGTGTGCGTGTGCGTGTGCGTGTGCGCGTGCGTGTGCGTGTGCGTGTGCGTGTGCGTGTGCGTGTGCGTGTGCGTGTGCGTGCGCGTGTGCGCGTGCGCGTGCGCGCGTTGCGCGTGCGCGAGTGTGCGCGTGCGCGCGTGCTTGCGTGAGTGAGTGCGTGAGTGCGTGAGTGCGTGCGTGCGTGCGTGCGTGCGTGCGTGCGTGCTGTGCGCGCGCGTGTGTGTGTGCGTCTGCGTGTGCGTGCTCGTGTGCGTGTGCGTGTGCGTGTGCGTGTGCGTGTGCGTGTGCGTGTGCGTGTGCGTGTGCGTGTGCGTGTGCGTGTGCGTGTGCGTGTGCGTGTGTGCGTGTGTGCGTGTGTGCGTGGGTGCGTGGGTGCGTGGGTGCGTGGGGGCGTGCGTGCGTGCGTGAGTGCGTGTGTGTTTGTTGATCGAGTGTAGGTTTACAACAGGTTTCGACCAGTTGCCCGAGATAACCATCTATCGGTATATTTTAAAAATAGCGGAAGGCGGAAAAACCCAAAGCTTGAAACAACATTCGACCTGAATACATCTGCTGATATATTTGAAAAGTAGATGTAGGCTTCTGAAATTGTTATGAAGGGAAAACTTAAAATTTGAAATACCGTTCTAACAGTAGAGCATATCAACTCATAAGGCAGCATTAGACTTCCAAAACTTGTTCTGGAGTCATACATGCATTGCAATTTAAACATGGTATTCTAATGCTGCGACTTCATACCAACGCATAGAGTACCGCTAAGGCTCCTAAACTTGTCCTAGGGTGTAAACCCCTGCAGCAGGAGGTTTCCTTGAGGTCAACGTTCACATTGCGCAGGTATAAAATCTTTCACTAAAGATGCGAGAATGCTTGTTTAAAACAGACGGTCCAAGAGATTGACGCAACCAGTAAAATATGTAATAGTACAAATACTGTAACACCTGTAAATAACGCAACCCCGAAACAAATTAAACTAGCAAGCTGGTGTCAATTTAGCAAGACAAACAGCTGGAGTCTCATCTAATGGAACATTTTTAGAACTAATGGAAGTTTCATGCAATTGTAATGGATGAAATTTGAAATGATACTGTATTTTTTGTTGTAGGTTTTGAGTTTCCACGGGTGTTTGTTTGAAATAAAAATATCTGAGCATTAGTTATTGCGAACTAAATTAACTAGAGATGCATTGTAAGTGAATAAATGTATTGCGTAAGATGTTAATTATAGTCACTACCTTCGATTAATTGTCTATAAAACTCTTCACGTAACCCAGAGAAAACCCATTATATATTTCCAGTTCAAAATAACAATTACTGTTAAGGCAATTGCTGTATTTTGAAACAAGCTTCAAGTTGCAAGCTTAAGATATTGATTTCAAATGTTAATTTGGTGAATCACACAATGGTGCTAAGATCAAATTGCCCCCAGACGTTTGACCATTTTCAATAAGGAGACTGTGTGACGCGATTGTACATTTGCTGTATTTTTTCGGAGCAAGATTCAAATTACAAGTTTAAGATGTTGACATGTTGATTTCATTAGCCCGCCGAGGCATTTGTCCGTTTGCGATATTTTATATCCAAGACGTTTTGATAGAAACTGGTTTCAGATCACCATATTAAACTCCTTCCCGATATTACTTAACCCATTAGTAATTGGGAAGTAATTAAAATCTGTTTATGGATTTGGTTGTAAGCGTATTAATAGCTACTACGGTGACCTGGCAGATAAAATAAAAAATGAAGTGTATTATCAAAATTGGAGTAGAAAGTCAACTGCAGCCAGCATCTTGAACAGTCAACTCAGACGTAAATGGAGTTTTAGGACAATCTGAAACTGTCTAATCTGGTGCTCGAAACGGTACTTCGAACCCTGTGTTGTTTGAAACTGTAACTTTGCCCGGTTTCGATCATTATATCGTGATGATGGCTGCAGCAGTATTTACGGTCCACCTTGGCTGATGCTGGGTATAACCGGTATCTTGTGGTGACATTTGGGTCCGGCGTGCCTTTCGCCGTGGGGTTGATACCTTTAAAATAAGCCTATGCTAAACGCATTGCTAACAATCGGGTGTTCTTATTGCTAGAACCATACTGTTTCTCAGTGCTTTTCTGGCTTTCAGCCAACTTGTTTTCGCAATCTTATTTTCGTGTGCCTTTTTGGCTTTCAGCCATATTGTTTACACAGCGAAAATTTTTGCTTCAAATCAACATCTTATACTTTCATCATCATATTTTTGTATCTAGGACACTCTGGCTGAAATAGGTTTCAGGTCAGCATACGGATAAGTCGAATAAGGTGGTCAGGTTGAAACGAATTCTGAAAACATGTTTGTCGGCATAAGCCAATAATAAGTCGACAAAGGTGATCGATCAGGTTGAAATTAATTCTTGAAATTTATTTAAGGCTCTTTTTACAAAGGCTCGATTAAATCAACTTCTTAGACCTGAATTTTAAATCTTATTTCTATGTCTATCATCTTTTGATAGAAAGTGTTTTCAGCTCATGTCTACTATTACTTAGCGAATTTAATAATTGTGAAGTAATTAAAAGCTATTTACGGATTTGGTATAGGGCTAATAGGGCTAAAACGACACAGAGGCTTGATTTCAAGTTTGGTTATATATATATATATATATATATATATATATATATATATATATATATATATATATATACATATTTCGATAATCATTGTTCAATTAATTAAAATATGGTTTCAGATTCCGTCCCCGTCTCCGTCACCGTCTCCGTCTCGTCTCCGTCTCCGTCTCCGTCTCCGTCTCCGACTAGGCTATTTTTGATGTTGCCAAATTTCTCTATTATTTTACAATTTGATTCGACATAATTTTGGCATTAATAATCTTAAGGCTCTCGAGTTAAAGATTTTGCATTTTAGTCAGATTATTATTGCCAAAATTACATCTCAGCAAATTGGTACTAAATATATTCTCGAAATTTAAATACAGCAAAATAGCCGACTATATATCAAGCTCTTTCTGTATCACCTATGAAAACATTTGATGTGGAACAACACATGATATTTCAATCGCCCAAGTGGAAATTAAAAGGAATGAAATAATTTTAATAATAATTTTTGGGACAATTATGTAACTTATTTTATAATGCGTCCATAACCAAAATAGACGTATAGTTGCAAAGTTATAAAGAATGTCAAAGCCGTTTGCTGCTACAAAGTACCGATAATATAATTTAAGCATTTTTAATGCACTTGATTAATTTTTTTACTTAGCTTGTCTTACGGTGTCTCAGCGAGACCGTTAATTGGAAGTTTATGGGGTTGTGACCAAAATAAAAACTTTAGAATCAGATATAATTGATTGCGTTCTCTTTAACTAAAATATTTTCAGGCTTCTAGCGCATCCGATTATATCGGAAGACGCCATCTAATTTGTTATTTTTAATGGAACCCCCGATATATTTTTGCTTGCTTGGATGAGAATCATAATTTTGAATCTACCATGCCCATCTACTATTGTTTTTGAGACTATTTTCCGAAATCTTGACACCTAGTTGACGTTCACAAAACGGACTATAACTCCTATTTGGGTTGAGATAAAAATTTAAAGATGCCTTTATCGTATGCATTTTTTTAAATAAAAACCTTTGCCTGAGAATAACGCCTAAATGTATGCTTTTCAGCCAAAGTTGAAAATGTAAAAAAAATCAATTTGTTAAATGGAATACCCTTTTTTGTTAAGCAATCGAATTGGCGATAAGATTTGCTACAAAGTGATATGAGGTGTTGTTATACCTAAATAAAACTGTTCTACAATTATTTCCAAAAAACAGAAAATTTTAATTCCTATGGAATCATTTCGATAGTGCTACGAATGGTTGCTATGTATACGAGAAATAACTTATCAAATGTCAAAACGTCAAAAGTTGTTAATGTTTGTGACTGAGACACCATGAACATAAAGAAAACGTATGCAAAATTAAATTCTCTTCAGAAATATATTAATACATTTTCTTATAAAATTAATTGTTATTCAGATATTGAACAAATTTAACTAAAAAACTAAAACTTACACTTAACTTCAGCCTTAGGAACTATATTGCCGCTAATGTACGCCTTGTATGAATAAATTGCATAGAACTTAATTAATCGATATACTTAAAGTCTATCTCTAGGTATTTTTATATCTTTGAAATATACATCTCTTCCAAAAGTATTTGGCCGCTCCTAATTAACCGCCCTCCCTGTCGTTCAATTTCTACCAAAATCTACTCAATTTGAGGAGAAATGGAAATAAGCGTCAATACTAAATTTGAAGAATGTAGTTGTTGTCATTCTGTAGTTATCGTGGAGACTAGCATATATCAACACACATGCACGCATACATACACCCACTCGCACCGACGCACGCACGCGCCACTCGCGCACACCATGTGCTCATCAACCGCGCGCGCTCAAGTGTGCACAGGCACACACATGCACAAAATGCAGTGATTGGTTTAAAATCATAGAAATGCAATTATCAGATTGAATTTCAAATTTTAAGCCTAAAAATACTTTAACACTATGTCTTAATTACTTCGAAAAAAAAATATTAAAGTGTAACATAACTGGAAATATGTACATACACAAAATAATGTTAATTCCACGTCTTCTGAATCACTATCATTTACCGAAATTATTAACGATTCTCCCGTTACATAGAGAGGTTTTCCGCGAGATCGCCACTCAGATATTATTTTTCCAGTATGCCAAATAGTTTTTTCACACCTCTACATCACATTTTTTCAACGACTCTTCCCACATTTGCATTACAGCGCCGTCGGGATAACCATTTCCACTTATGCGCTGATCATAGAATGATTTACAAATTCCCTAAATATTTTCTATCGTATTAAGCTGACTGTGATATGGCGGTAATATGAAATGCCCGTGTTGGAGAATTATGTTGTCCACAATGTATTGCTTTTCATGTTTGTGTTGTTTAGCATGAACTAGATGGCATTTTTTCTACAACACGTGAATGGTATGGGGCGTTGTCCATGTCAATTAGAGATGATTTTTGTAGAATAGGTAATAACTAGTCAACTAGCGTCTTAAAGATTGCTGCATCTATGTTATCGCGGTAATCAGACGGCTTGGAGTGCGCCAAATATTGAAGTGCTACATTCAATAAAATCATTTTGACTTGCCATGTGTAATGGATGAACCTTTTACCATTAGAATAATAATTTGCCTTTTTTACACTTTTTGATGTATTGTCTGGCCAAGACTTCTTCTGCAATTTTCTCTCTGCTAATACTTTTATGAGTGTTTCTAACGTAACCACTTCATTTTGAGCATATTTCTCATAAATGATAACTCGTATAATATGTTTTAGACCTTCAGGTATATCATCTGTGTTAAACTACTTATGAGGTTTCTGGCTAATTTTAGGTAACGAAAGGCCCCTTCTTTTACTCTCTATGATCTTCCTTAATGTAGGCTGTTCTTCCTTGCACTGCCTTAACGTTACGCAATGGTCCAAAGTGACCTTTTTCTCGACAGAAATATTCCCTGACATTAATACAAGCTTTTGGCAACGGTCGCTTAAACATTTTCCAGGCATTTTGAAATTGAAAACACAAAGGTATAGCCGCAACTAAATATGAATGCAATTCATGTAGAACTTGCATTAGATAGGTAACCTTCCACTAGTTCTCTTTCAATAACATTAAAATCACGTTATTAAAGATCATATCCCGGGTCATCTTCATATAAATATTCACCAAAGTAATCATAAATTGTAACTGGTAGCACGTTTACAGTATTGGTGACTAATGTTTTCATTAAATCTCGCGAAGAACAAAGTTTTGAGATTAACCGCCATGTTAAATATTACATTCAGGTATGAAAGCAATTGTTTCGATGAAAATTGAGAATGAACAAGAGGTTTCTAATTCTTTCTTACTAGCGATCGGTCTTTGCGAATAATTAATGCTTACTTACCGATGAAATGTGAGGTTACGATTTAAATACATACTACTGACTGTCTCACCATTACATAACCTGAGTTATATTTTTATCCCTATAAACAATGAATAATAAACAAAAATACTGCAATAATAATCAGTAAACAATCGTCTGAATTAGATGGATGCGGTGTTGTCAAGTATGGTGGCAGCGCATTGTCCGGTAGTTTGCGATGTTGTTGGTACAAGTAAAAAAAGGTAAAGGACACGTATTTCATTCCCTACTCATGTTTGAGGTTTCCAAGCTGCTTCAGCCACAATCATGGATTCTCAGTATACATACATTACGTATATATGCATGGTGGGATTAGGGATTGGTGTGGTCAGGATAGGATCGGAAGGAACGGAGTTGGGGTTCTGAGAGGGAAATACTACCCCAGAATTCGCCTAAGTAGCCGCACATGATATGCCTATACGCAGTGACCATGCCGCTATATGGGTATAAATAGGACAATCCCCGGAAAATGATTCATACGGGGTAGACGGTAACGGGAATCTAACCCATTACCTCCCGAATGCTAAGTAGATCGTGTCACCACTACTTTACAAGCTCGTTATGTTGGGACATATACAAGGGTAAACAAATAGGTTTATTCCCGGTTAACTGTCATTGGGTACGTATAACTCAATTACAATGCCCGCGGTGGCAAAAACTAGATAATCACAACTTTCTGGCTTAAATGCTATGTGCGATAAAAATAACGATAAAGACATATCGATGGCTTACTTATAAAACCTTGTATTTCTGATGGAGTAACTTTTTCATAAGGGGAGAAAAACTGTTTTATTTCAACAACAGCTACTTTTTCATAAACAGGTAGGGATTTTTAAGGTATTTTAGCACTTTATTTTCAAATATAACAAAAATAAAATATTTCCGCTAAAAAAACTATTAGTATTGCACAAACAACGTTTTACACTTGAGTACAATGAGAGATAGAAGGATTTGTATTGTTACACCAATTTGTTTTGTTACTAAAAAAATTATTTAATTTGGTAAATAAAAGAAACAATTAAATGGAGATAAGCTATTTGAAATGTGCTAGTAAGTAAGCGGTTGCATTTAATTTGTATGTAATATTTTATTTGATATGAACAAAACAAAACTCATTACAACATTAAGGCTCTCCAGAAATGGTCTTAGAGTTTGTGATCAGCACTTTAAAGCATCATAGAATGCGTGAAAGTCTTTGGGTATAACACCTTTTAATTCCTGTAAGTGTTGATACTTGTGGGGTTTGATCTTTATGGAATCTTTGTAGAGTTTTTGGCTCTTCAAAGCATTCATTTTTCTTTTAGTTTTTTTCTTACCATGGACCAATCATCGTCAAAATTCAATTTGTAAAAATCTGTTTTTCAGGAGTATATTTCAAAGCTGCTAAGTCGGTAACAGTAGAATCTCCTGCTTTCATACCATGTCTTACTGTTGAAAATACTATAGACTTGGAAAAATCCATAAAAAAGAAGTGGTTAAGGTACACTACTACGTACAGATTTTTCCTGTTGTTGGAACATGAATTTCTTAGATTATAATCTCTTTTCAATTTGATCATTAATGAAGTCACACTCCATTTGATTGTGTCCATGTTCCAAATACTT
Organism: Vesta saturnalis; assembly: GCA_036346205.1. Lineage (NCBI taxonomy): Eukaryota > Metazoa > Arthropoda > Insecta > Coleoptera > Lampyridae > Vesta > Vesta saturnalis. The sequence continues at coordinate 7,754,731 of JARFJB010000762.1, read as the reverse complement.
TTGTTCTATTAATGTCCTTTTTTTCACACAATAGTAAAAAACTATTTGTCTAATTGGAATTTCGGTTTTGGTAGCAGCAACTGTATCTCCAAATTATCACTGTTTGATTAGATACAGAATTAAATAATGTTCTATGTGGCAGATAAGTATAGATGCAAACTCATTGGAAGTGACTCCACCTTCTCCTTCATGCCAAATATAGCACACAACACCTTTTGTCTTGTTGTTGAACACTATATAGTTGTGTACAACTAGCTTAGATTTATAATACAAACCAGAAGCTTCTAAGGATGGAGCTAATAAAATTGCTTGTTTATCTACTACCAGTATATGATTTTTACTATGATTTTCGTACGCTTTTTCGAGTACATTACCCATTTTTTAGCTTATACATAAATAAATTGATCTTTTCTTGGCATAAATATTGACAAATTCTGATCTTCAGATTCTGCATGGAATTTTTTATGCTTACGAAATCTTTGTTCAGTTCTTTGCATTTTGCTTTGTAGAGTTCATAAACTTGCATTTTGGTTTGAAAAATTGGTTCTAGACATAGCTTTTTAGAATTTTTCCTAAAGTAATGGCTTTCTACCTTTGGCAATGACTTTAAGAACTATTTTAAGGCAGAAACTTTATCTTCATTCTTTGTGACTTTCTTTTCCTTGTTTTCTTTCAGGGCAGTTGTCGCGTTCATCAAGAATGTATCCTGGTTTTGAATCTAGTTTAAAACCACCCAATCAGTAATACAATATGTAACATAGAGACGAATTTCGCCTAGATATTTGTTTGCCTTTCAAGTGTATTGTTCACCCACAATCTATCATGTCTTGAATTAGTGTTCTTCTTTGTTCACAATCCATATTCTTCCAAAAGTTATTGAATAGTTATTGCCTATTATAGTCCAGAATATTTAGTTGTTAATAAAGTTAATAAAGGTGGATTTGAAAAATTAAAAACTTTATTGCAAATAGAACAATTTGTTCCACTTTGTTATTTAACCATTATTGTTTGATAACATTACAAAATAAGCAAACAAACGTAATTTTTTGTGTTTTTGTTTGATCGTAGGGCGAATCAGCAAAAAATAAGTTATAGCCTAGCCCTACCTTCATTATTTCAAAATTTAGTTCGGGAAAGTGCATACTGTCATTCTTTTTCTTCTCCTAACGAGTTATTTTTTTTGCTTCCTAATTGGGATCTGTAGAATTTTGTAGTCTTTTTGGTTGAGCAGCTTCGTTGCAATACATCTGTTTAACCAGCGTTTTCCTCTGCTTCCCTAACAAATAAAAGTAATAAAACCGAGATCCATATATGCTAGACTAGACTTTAAAGGCGTATTTTCGCTTTTACACAACTACTAGTTTATATAGTTGTGAAATAATTTCTTTCAAGAATTAAAACAATTATTAGTGTGAGGTGTGTACCTCAAGATAATTAAAATAAAATAATGCAGTACTATAATACATTAACTTAAATGGGAAATCAAAACCTCGTATAAATTAGCTGAATATAAATCATATCAACCATCTCGGCTTGAGAAAAATTCATTATTTACAATTTTAATTCAAGTTTTAAATCAATTTGCTATAAAATACACTAATGCATCACACAAATTATCAACTGACAATAAATAAGGACGTTTCTGATGATCTCTATTATTTTTATATGCCACGCCTCGCCGTATAGCCTTTTTACAATAAAAAAATGTTAAATTGTCATTATTTCAAAAACTAAATTTTTTTGGAATATACACTCTTATACAAAGTCGCCCTTATTTTTAATGCTAAATAAGATAGAATTAAAAAAATTACTTTATAGGTTTTTTTGAATCTACTTTTTATTGTCCATTTTTGATCACCCTGTATGAATGTATTACAAAAATATCAATACAGCCCATTAGAGTAGGTCCCCATTTCCAAGGAAACCAACCATAACTAATTGGTAAAGGCTTCGTTTAGAAAAGATTTCCACCTATGTTTTGGCCTGCAAACGTCATTTTTGACAAAAATTTGAAATTCGTCAAAAACGGTTAGACTTAGGTATAGGACATTATACATAGAATGTGTCTAAAATTGTATGTAGAATCAAAATTGTATGTAGAATCTAAATATGTAATAATATATAGGGTTTTCTATTAAAAAAAAAAAAAAATTACTTCTAAGCTTGTATGATCTACCCTGTATAATTAAAAATATTTTTGGAATATGCACCAGAACATATCTTACAACTTTTGTACTTAATTTTTTTTTTATATCTCTTTAAATAAAGGAGATATGGGTCTTTGTCACACTAATGCGCCACCCTGTACGAATAGGTAAGTAGGTTGGAAGGTAAAAATAGATATCTTGCTTATCTTTCAAGATAATTATGGACTGTTTCACATCATTTTAAAGCAAATTTCGCTCCCTTTCAAATAACGTAAGAATATGTGTATGTTATATCAGCAATACCAGGAATGTTTCCAATTTCCTGAAAAACCGGAAATAGTTTTTTCGTCAGGATAATATCATTTTCATTAGCGCAAATGGACAAAGTTTATTTCCAAAATCCAAAGTTTATAACCAAAATAGTTAGCAAGTTATAACAATATCAATATTCAATATTTGAAAATTCATATCTCCTGCAAGAGTAGCTTTAGAGGAAGCACGTTAGTTGCATTATAAGAGTGGCTCCTAGAAAATTAAAAAAATGCCTGGAGAGAATTTTGAATAAATCAATTTCGAATAATTGCTTAAGTTTAACCGCTTACACGTATGTAAATTTATATCATAATTTATTACGTAAAGAACTCTTTAAAGAACCTTTATTTAACTACGCATATCTATTTCCAATTCTTTTATATCTTTATTATTATTATTTATATCGGAAATGTAAATTTCTATAAAAAAAATGTATATGTGACTATAACTGCGGCCACATTCAATTTTGAAATTTAAAAGAATTGCAAAACATTGCATTTCATGCGAGTTATTGATGTCCTGAATTTCAATCTTCTACGTTAAAATTTGACAATTTGCCCCCAAAATAACATCCTTATTTTCACCCCCTGTATTCCTATTGCGTTTAAAAGCTTGTTTTGTGGACATAATTGACTCGCAAGCCTTCATTTCAAATTTCATCATAATCGTCGGTATAGTTTCGACTGGCGAGTAACACAGACACAGACACACACACACACACACACACACACACACACACACACACACACACACACACAAACATTTTGAAAAATTTTCTAAAATTTATTTTTTCGGGTTCAGGGAGTCGTAAAACATCAAAATAACGCAACTTACATTTTTCGATTTTTTTCAACCTTTCTTGTTTAGCAAGAAAGTAAAAATTGTAAGTCAACTCACAATTAAAGGTTAAAAATCTTGTAAAATGTTTATTTCATTGTAGAAAAAAGTTCTACTTACCATAATAGGTTAATTTTTCCTGTTCATTCTTAGCGTTTTCTTGCTATGCTCTTGTAGTACAGTAAAATCGACGCGCTATCTCGCTTATTTATGGATGTGGGTGATTAAGAAGTATAACCAAATGAAACTTATGCCATTTAGAGAGTATGTGAGGGGCCACAGAAATTTTAGTAGAACCGAATTTTGAAAATTGCGAAAAACCGTCGTTGCGCCGCATTCCTTAACATCTGGTTTTTTAAAACATACATCGCTGCGTAAAATCGACGAATGAAGCTATAGTGATGAAAATTTCAACATTTATAGTAAAAACTAGAGCGCTTCTAATGGTGTAATTGTATTTTCAATAAAACGAAAATAAATGTCTGAGTCCGAAGATGCAGTTTATAAAACCTCGTAACTGAAACTGTGGCATGCGGACAACTAGTTGAAGTAATGAGAATTTACCCCAACATATGCGAAGTAAAAGAGGTCTAATAGATCCGAAATGTTTAAATAAAAAATTAAGCCTATATACCTAATTGTTTCTGATTTCTTAGTTGATAAAGTGATTTCGACAAGAGTTTCCGGCTCGGCAGCCGTTTGTCCTGGCGCGTGGTGCGCTTCTAAAGGGTTTTCCAATAAGAGGTGTTATTTTGGATAGCCCGCTATTTCGGTAGATGTCACTTTTGAAGCTGTCATTTATTGACATTTGACAAGTAAAAACTATGCGATTAATAAAAATGGAACGATATACGCTTCAACAACGCATTGAAATGATTATAATTCACTATAAAAATGGTGAAAATTTGGCAGAGACGGTTTGTAAAACTAAAACATTTGTGGGTCGTCGTGACGCACCTTGTCGGACCGCAATTCAGAAATTGGTGAACAAATTCGAGCTGTTGGGACAAGTTAATGATGTGAAGAATAAAACCCGTGCACGTCGCTCAAGAACAACTGAGAATATTGCTGCTGTAGCCCAAAGTGTTGAAGAAAACCCAAGTTTGTCCATTCCTCGTCGTTATTTGGAATTGGGCATTCCACAAACGTCATTACACCGTATTTTGCATAAAGAATTAGGTCTTAAGACTTATAAAGTTCAGTTAACACAAGAACTCAAGCCGGCCGATGATCAACAACGTCCTGTCTTTGCTGATTGGGCCGTTGTAATGCATGAAAATTATCCGGAATTCCATCGAAAAATCATCTTGACTGATGAGGCCCATTTCCACCTCGGTGGGTACGTCAACAGGCAAAATTGTCGCATCTGGGGCTCGGAAAACCCAAGAGTTATTGTTGAAAAGCCTCTCCATCCTCAACGTGTGACTGTTTGGTGCGGTTTATGATCTAGCGGGGTCATTGGACCTTACCTTTTCGAAAATGAGGCTGGAGCAACAGTTACGGTGAATGGATTGCGCTATCGAGAGATGATTAATGATTTTTTATGGCCGGAATTGGATGGTATTGATCTGGACAACGTTTACTTTCAACAAGACGGCGCTACGTGCCACACAAGCAACGAAACCATTGATCTTTTACGGGAAAAGTTTTCGGACCGTGTTATCTCTCGAAGAGGTGATCACAATTGGCCACCGAGATCTTGTGATTTAACACCTTGCGACTTCTTCCTTTGGGGCCACGTGAAAGATAAGGTCTACGCCAACAGCCCAGCGTCGATTCAAGACCTCAAAGATGGAATTCGTGAGGCTATCGATGACATAGGGCAGCCACTTTGCGATTTGGTTATGGAAAATTTCATGAAAAGGGTATGGTCCTGTAAGCGTGGTCGTGGTAGCCATTTGGCTGATATTGTTTTCCATTATTAACGGCATACCTTCCTCTTTATAATGAAATAAGCATCCGATCAATTTTATCAAAAAATTCCATTTTTCTTTGAATATCAGAATAACACCTCTTATTGGAAAACCCTTTATAAGCAATATTCGGACAAGAAACAAAGACTTTATTGACAAATACATTGTTGTTAAACTAACAGATTCAAAGTTAAATTGATTCTTCTTACTGTTCATAGTCAATTGTGAAATCTTGAAAACAATCACTGCAGTTTTTGCAATTGCATTCCGAGCAGCATTTAGCACCTTCCCTCAAACATACACACTTATTGTTGTGACACAGATTGTCTTTGCAAAATATCGTTAAAAGTCTTCTTGTATCTTAAGGAACTGGATCTTTGGTACATAAAACAGGCTCTAAAATGCCCGCATGTTCTACCCATCTATATTGTGTGGGATAAATACTGGTCACGCTCTTCAAATGGTTGAATGTCCAAATTTTTAATTGGTTGATACATCTAAGATGTGAAAATGTGGTGCAATAAATCTACTACATTGTAAGTGGGTACTTACCTCAATACATGTTGTGTTAATGAATTATCGGTGAGCGGTAGCTGAGAAGCAGATTTGTTGGTAGTCATAGTTTGTAAATGCCTTAGTTCATTCAAGCATTTAATTTTGGGATTTTTGTTTCGAAAAAGTAATAATGCGCATTCCGTGCTTACCTTTGTAACATCTGCTGCAGACGAATCATGTATTTTCGGTTATTTCTTAAATACTTCAGCATCTTTTCGTGCTAAATTAAACGCTGTCTTTTTGCCTATCTTAAAAAAGGCACTCACTGTATCGTACCCAGTCAGTGCATGCACTGGGAACAAGCATTGACAAAATTCCTTTTCCAAACTCTGAACTATTTTGACACAAACATTATTCTCCGGGTACTTGCATATCCCAACTCAATGAATTCTCCGTTTATATGCGGAAATTCACTGTTAGTAATAAGTTAAGGGAACAAAGACATCTGTGTCGACAAGATCTGACTAGAACATAATTTTTGTTGCAAATTTCATAGTCTTACAAAGTATGTAATATTATTCGTGTATCGGCTTTACTATGGTTACACTGCAGTTCTTCAATTTCCGACATTTCTCTTTTTGATAGAAAAACATAAATCTGTATTGTCAAATCCTCCAGCTGTGATTACTGTTTCGTCATCTTGTAACAAGGTTGCCGCAGTATTTTTAATAGTTACATTGGAATTTCAGTAACGAACTTTCATTGCTGGAAATTCGCAGGAACTCACAACTTTCGATTTCCAGAAATCGGCCATAGACGACACTGATTCTTTGCGATCCATATTATCGAGAAAACGCAAGTACTTTTCGGAGAAAAAGGGACGCAAAGTCATCAAATGTTTAGAATAATTTTTTGTTACGTTCTTGAATATGGACGAATCCATCTTTTCCTTCTATCTTGTCTGTCCGTAAAGCTCCATTTTAATAAGTAAGTCGATTTTGGCATTTTTTCGCATTGTTTCATCATCATGGAACAGAAAGGCTGGAACGGGTGTTAACTCGGAGGACAACAGATCATTTAGGTCTAAATCCTGAAATTTAGTGGCCGCTAAACCTTCTTCGAAACACGATTTCCGATCCTGCACATTTTTTAGGCATCAGGAAAGAATTAAGTTTCTGCGAAAGTCAGTACCGATTGGAGATATAGGAACTAACTAAAATATTCAGGGTCATTGCAGTACTTACCTTTTCTTTTTTTACGTGCCTCCAAAAATTTATCGTACCATATATGAGGACATCATTGATGAACGTTTCGTTGTTATTTTTGGCTTTATCTATAAAATTTCCTAAGATTTCTTGAATTTCTGGCGTGCCATACGTCCGATACAAATGCTTATCAAACCGGCAGGCACATCATTTACGGTAAAGGGATTGCATCACCTTTCACTGATTTGGGTGTAAAGGTCTGTTACTTCCCGTTCATTTCGATTTCGCAGCGCCATATTTTTATTTTTCTTTGTAGTAATTCCGTCGGAATAAATACCTAAGGACAAATATCTAAACATATTGCTATTTCTAGTACCAAAATGTATAACAATTTACCTTCAAAATGTTGGGAATATGATCCAATGATATGTATTGTCATCATCCACCGCAGTAAAGAAGTAGATCTTTGGGTGAAACCGGCAACACCCAAAGAAACTTTACAGTCCTTATTTATGGACTGCTCTAATGCCATGTCCGACGCTACGCAATTAAATTTTTTTCGTTGGTCTTCTTAACCACGAAATTTCTACTATTCAGATATTCGTACATCTCTGGGTGTATCGACTTGAGTTCGCTCATGTCCTTCAAATACATTGGGACCCATTTTGCGTAGAGTTGCATGCTACTAGTTGTCAGGTAAGGTAACATCTCCAACACTCATTTTAAATGAACCTGGAAGTTATCGCTTCGTACTGAAATTTGACAATCGAGTAACAGGCCTGAGGGCTTCAAAAAGCAAGCGAGTATCGAAACGTTGGAGACGAGTTACTACCAAATTCTTCAAACTCCTTGATTTTGCTTAAAAATGGGGTTAGGACGTTAATATAATCGTCCAGATCGGACTTGCTACATGTACCATCTTTAAACTTCTGCTGAATATCGGGTCACTGCCTCTGAAGCAAGCGTAAGGCCCCGGATTGCCCTGGAATAATGTTTTCCTTCATTTGCTTGCAAGTGTTTGGGGCATAGATGTTAGTGTCAGCTAGCATGTCGTACAGTCCACCATCCTTGTAAAGATGACCAATACTTGCAAGTAAATCCATGCATAAATGCGAGTGATTTGGAGTAGATTGCAAGACCTGCTTTGATTATTGTGTGACCTTAATTCAAGTGTGCTGCTAACTGAACTAGGCGAAGTATAGACGTATATATTGTGTCGAAATCGGTGGGAGTGTTAAGAAAAGGCAAATATGCTATGTGCTACATTTGCATATTGTTGTCTGTAATGGTCTCACCCCAAGAAAGGCTTTTTCTTCGCGATTTAACGCATAAATTTCCACACAAAATTGTTTTGTTTCGAACGTTCATATTCGGCGCTTGAAAAGCGATAGCCGCCGTCAATCTTGACAGGTTCCTGTCTTTTCGCGGGTTTACAATACCGTTAGATTTTTTAAATTGTATGTTTGCTTCATCCAAGCTTATAGAATATTTACTTTCTTTAGGTACTTCTGAATCTGCCTTGACAGGTCGAGATAACTCTTGAAAGATAACCAAAGCCATGGCATGTGTTGTTCCCTTCCCATCAAGTGTTTCATCACTGAAGTCAAAGTTATCTACAGTGAGTCCCAGATGATATGTCTAAATTCACTTAAAGTTCAAGGGTCTAGTTTTGGAGAAACGCCCTGACACGTGGACTATTATTATTGACTGTGGTTTTTTAGTGGTAAAATTTTGTATATAGGGTGGCCCAAAAATTAGTTACGATCACCAACTTGATTTTGTCAAATGGAAATAACTGTTATTTCATTTTCTGAATCTGCTTTGAATTCTGAGTAAATCTCATGTACCATGTCCTATACCTATAGTCAACAGATCTCGAGACATTTACGGAGAAAAATAATTATTGTCTTTATAAAACCATCAAAGTAATCATATGCAAGGTGATCCATTAACAATAGGTACATGTTTTCATTTCGTTGTGTATGTCAACTTATTTCTGACGTCAAATTTCAACGTTTATCCTTTTCGCAATGGTGTATTTTTGGATGAAACATTTCCTAATAGGTGGATCGGAAGGAGAGGACTTATCGAATGGCCTGCTCGGTCACCCGACCTAAACCCGTTGGATTTCTTGCTGTGGGTTTATCTCAAATCAAAAGTATATGTTGACAGGCCAAACAATCTGGATATATTGAAAGATAAAATGAGAAGAGAAGTGAGTGTTATAACTCCATATGTGGTTGAAAACGTGGAAGGAGAGTTTATTCGTCGTCTTGACCATTGTCAATCCGGAAATGGTGCACATTTTGAACATTTGACTTGTTGTTGTGTTTTTTGAATAAATTGTTCCTTTTGACAGAAAATAAAGGCCGCCTTCCTTGATACGGTCTTAATTGTTGATACGATCAATCGTAAATTCCTCGAGATCTGTTGAGTTTAGGTATAGGACGTGATACATGAGATTTACTTAGCATTCAAAGCAGATTCAGAAAATGACATAAAGAACAGGTGTTTCTATTTGTCAAAATCAAGTTGGTGGTCCCAACTTATTTTTGGGTCACCCTATATACAAAATTTTACCACTAAAAAACCGCAGTAAAAAATAAACATTGACGTGTGCGAGCTTTTCTCCAAAAACTGGACCCTTCAACTTTAAATGAATTTAGACATAACTTCTGGGACTCACTGTATACTTGCATGCATATAATTTTTTTTTCATCCACTTGTTCTATTCCAAAGGGAAAATATGCATCTTGCTTTGTCGTTAGACACTGTTGTTGTCAAACTCCGCACGTCACTATAAGAGCACGATACACCCATATTATACCGCAGGTCTATTAGTTTCGTGCTCCTGACGAAATGGTACAAATACAATCCTAATCCAACTTGCAGATTATTTTTAGAAAACTTATTCGAATACATACTCATAATCAAATTTGAAAGAGTCGAAGCTTCGATGTTATTGGATAAGTTGTAGTCATAATTCTTCAGCCAGCTAGAAAATTACACCAGTATATCGGGCACTTGCGCTTCAAATTATGCTTTACTGATATTGGCAAGAGATGGGAACACCTTTTTTGTTTTTCTAACAGTTCCATTTTGCTTCGTGAAATATCTGTGCAGCTCTGTGTAATATTTGATTGTCAGATAGTGGAAAAGCATTGGGGAAAGCCATCAAGCTTTCCTCCCCGACACTTAAAGAACTAGATCCTTCTTCATCTTCCGAACTTAAGTATTTTTTCACATCAAAATCAGTTGCATGAATTTATCCAGTTTTACCGGCTTGGGAAATGAACGTTATACTGTTTAAAAACTTGTTACGTAGCATTTGTTTTAATCTGTAAGACTGTATCGGATTTTGTTGATAAATTTCTATTTCGTCCTTAAATTTTTTAAGTAAATCACTTAATTTTGTGACTTCATGTTTCTGTAAAATGTGTTCCTCAACAAACGTTGATATCTCTGGAAAAATTTGTTCTGTTGGTGAAACTATCTTTTCAAAAGTTGGTCTTTATATTTCTTTTGGAAATATATTGGCTATAACACGCCTTGTGATACTTTGCATCATTCGTAAACAGCTCCGGGTAATGCTCGAACCGAGCTATCATTTTTGTATCGAAACGTTGTCTATCTGCATCCCAAATTTTCACTCTTGTTGGCTCGCCAGTTCCTAAACTCAACGAAATCCCAAATTAATTGCATGATACAGATTGAGAAGTTCATAAGTCCTTACCTGTTTGAATACAGGTTAATTGTTCACATTTCCTTTTTTCTTCTTGATTACAAAACAGACAATTGGTCCGAATATTAAAACGATCAGAACGAGTTAGTTGTTTAGAGGTGGAAACTTTTGAAGTTGTTGGTTCATCAAAATCTTGCAATGGCTTCATGTTTTGTTTGCTGTGTACGAACTGCAACATATAACAGGTGGTACTGAAAATTGGTATTTCCATTCAGAATTGGCGTCACTATAGCTCCATTCGTCGATTTTACTGTATCATAGCTGCATAAAACGTAATTTACTTATTTAAAGAAAAGTCTTCCACGCATATCATTTTTGCTCTGTTAAATATTTTTTATTAAAAGTACTGTAAATTCTACGGTGAGTTATTTAAAGTTATTTTACAATGTTTGAGACGTTTGCATTTCAGGCACTTTTACTTTCACGTTTACTTTTAATTTTTTACTTTAACTTCACCTTTAATGTTAATTTTCACACGTATACACATCTCCGTAATTAATTACATCACAAGTTTACAAATTCGGGTCAACTTTTGGACCCGAGCAGATGAGAACGATTCTTAACGTTATTTGATGCCCTGAACTCAGATCTTCAATGCGTGGGTCAAGATTGGTTCTAGTTTTCGAGTTCGCGCATGGTGGCAGAACTGCGCTCTTATAACGGCTGTCAGCTAACGATGTTGCATTAAACGTCATTTGGAACTTTTTGTGCTGTGATTGTGCTTCGGAATGTGTGAAAATGCAGAAACAACGTTGCAAACTCGATTCGAAGTGTTTTTGTTACGTTTGTGGATGTTATATGCTCGGTAAACGTGAAAAATTCATGACAAATGCACTCAGAGATGCGTATTCGTAGTACTTGGTTTTCCTGTAGTAAACACCGACAAGCCATGGGTACCGAAATTGTTTTATAGCACGTGCAAAACAAAGCTGTACAGGTGGTCACTTGGTGAAAATCTACACTTTTTATTTTCTGTGCCAACGTTATGGAGAGAACAGAAAAATTATGTAGATGGTTGCTACTTTTGCTCGATGAATGTCGTCGGTATAAATGCAAAAGAATGGCACAGTATAAATATCGTGACGTATCATCAGTGTCGAAGCCAGTTCGACGTACGGGCAGTGATCCATTGACAATTTGTCCAGGTACAAGTGCAAAAAATGCCTTAAGAACTTCGTCTTCATCACTGGCGAGCAATGAAAGCGATTTCGTTATGGAAGAAGAGCATTTAATTTCGCAAAGTGAACTGAGTGATTTGATTCGCGATTTGAATTTATCGAAACAAAAAGCAGAGCTGCTTCCATCACGGTTGCAGGAATGGAAACATCTTGATCCTAAAACACATATCATTACATACAGGAATAGAAATCACGCGATTTTATCGTTCTTCAAAAAAGAAAATGACAAGTGTTTCTGCAATCATATCAAAGGTTTATTTGGTGTGATGAATACACCACATGATCGAAATGAATGGCGTTTGTTCATAGATGGTTCTAAGTACAGTTTGAAAGCGGCTCTACTCCACATTGGAAATAAAAAACTATCCATTTCGATTGCTCACGCAGTACAAACTAAGGAATGCTACACAATGCGTACAATTTTTGCCAAGATCAAATACAATGAGCATCAACGGAAAGATTGTGGCGATCTAAAGGTTGAGAAATAAATGAATTGTACTTAATTTCTAAATATTAATTGATTTACATATTCGTTACAGGTTATTGGTCTGTTGGTTGTGATGCAATCTGGAGTCACAAAATTTTGCTGTTTTTTGTGTCTGTGGGACAGTCGCCATTATGTGAGAAATGTCTGGCCCAGTCGTACCCATTATGAGCCAGGACAACAAAACGTGTCCTCTGTACCACTTGTAAACCCACAGAATGTTTTATTGCCACTTCTTCAAATTAAACTTGGCCTTTTAGCAACTTTGTCAAAATGCTCAATCGCGAAGGACCGGCTTTCGAGTACTTACCCAAGTTGTTTCCAAAACAGTCATGCGCAATAATCAAAGAAGGAATATTTGTCGGACCTGATATCCGAAAACTAATGGCTGACGCAAAGTTCACAAAATGTTCAACGCCTGATGAAGTAGCAGAATGGCCATCGTTTCAAAGTGTTATTCACAACTTTCTCGGTAACCACAAATCACCGGATTACAAGCACGCAATCGACAATTTGTTGCAAGATTGGAGCTCGAATGTCTCTCAAGATACATTTTCCACATTCACATCTTGATTTTGTACCACAAAACTTGGGCGACACGAGCGACGAGCAAGGAGAGCGACTACATCAAGATATAGTGAAAATCGAAAGTCGATACTAAGGATTTTGGGACGAAGGCATGATGAGCGATTACTGTTGGACCCTGTTCATTTCTGATTTATATTTTTTAATTCAATAAATGGCCGTTAATAGTCAAAAATAGTAAAATAATGAATATATTGAATATTTCGAAAACTAGAACCAATTTTAAAAAACGGGCTACTGATTTGGATTCAGGCCCCCAATTTGCCTTATAAACAGCTTTTGGTTGCTGAGGTCCAAAACCGTGTATACTTGTGAATTATTTTACCGTTAATCCAATTTACGGTATTAGTACGATCAATAAAGAGTGATATTTATTCATTTCGGAATTATAAAGCATACAAATCCAGATTTATTTCAACCCTGAAGTAATATTACGCAATAGTTTCCAAAACGCTGATCCAGCATGCAGCCAATTCGTTATCTACAGTGCGACCAAGAATAAGGTATTCTAATTCCATTTATAACGTTAGTAATATTAACATTAAGGTATTTCAGTTTATAATTAAACAGGGTGTTTAAAAAAGATGCGGCAATATTAAAAGGGGTGATTTCCCAGGTCATTTTATACAATAAAGTTCATATAAAGATAGGTCCGCAAACGCTTCGTTACCGATCTACAGCGTATTGAAGTTTAATTTAAAAAAACAGTCAAAATTAGATTTTTCAAGATATCATAATGAAATTTTACGCATATCAATAGCTGTGGGAAAAGCATACTTTGCAATACAACATGATGTTTCAGTCGTACCATTGGCGCGCGTATTAGCACGTCACAGGCTATTTTTCAAGAAATAAGTAGGATGTCGCGAATTTCTCCAAAAATTCTCTGTTCAATTGTGAACAAAAAAGCTCTCTTGACTTTTTATCGAACGACGTACCGTTTTTGAGTAAAAAAAAACATTTTAGTGCATGTCCATTTATTACAGAAAAAAAGTTTTAAAAATCAAGGGTTTCATTCAAGGGCAAAAACAAATATTTCACCAAACCAAAAATTTTACCAACCAAAAATTACAAAAACTGTTCGAGCTCGGATGCAAGAATCCAATCTTCTCCTCATTGACTGGCGAACTCTCTCAAAAACACCAGAATCTGTTTTAACTGAGTTGCACCCAGCAATGATTAGATTTCTTAAGTCTTCTACGTTTTCCAATGGATTAGCGTACACCAAGGACTTCAAATGGCCCCACAGGAAAATATCAAGGGGATTTAAGTCCGGGGATCGTGCAGGCCATAAGTGAGGTACACACCGGCCAATCCAACGATTTCCGTATGCTTGTGTTAAGAAATCACGAGTCCAATTAGTCAGTCACCCACAATCCCAATCCAAACGTTCAAAGAAAACTGATGTTGAAAACGATCTTCAACAATTTCATTTGGATTTTCTTCACACCATACATGGTTATTATGGAAATTCCGTATTGCATTTCTTGAAAAACTCGCTTCATCGGTGAATAGAATCAACATCAGGAGTTGAGGGATTTGAACCATTTTGTACAAAAGCCATTGACAGAATGCAATGCGAGGAGGAAAATCAGCAGGAAGATGTGCTTGACCGTGTTGTATATGGAATGGATACAACAAGTTTTCCTTAAGAATGTGCCAAATAGTCCTATTACTTACATCCAAAGCGTCAGCAATTTTTCGAGTAGGAGTACCTCGATCTTCTTCAATCATGTCCAGCACATCCTCTTCCAGCTCTACCGTTCTTGCTGTCCTTGGACTTCCTGCTCCTCCATTTCGTCTTAATGTGCCTGTTTCATAAAGACGCCGATGAATACATTCGAAAGTTTTTCTATCAGGAGCAATACGGCCCGGAAATCTTTCAGTATACAACCGCCTAGCTTCTAAAGCATTCCCATCAGCAAGTCCATAAATGTAGTGCATGTCGGTCATCTCGGCATTCGTACAGCGATTCATGATAAGGAACTTCAACAAATTCAACACATACAAAATTATTAATCACGAGACTCATTCAATATGTCAGTGAATAATACTTGAATGTTTAAAAATATTTTTGTACGCGTGATAAATGGGCATGCACTAAAATGTTTTTTTTTACTCAAAAACGCTACGTTATACGATAAAAAGTCAAGAGAGCTTTTTTCTTCACAATTGAACAAAGAATTAAAAAATATTTTTTATTTTTAGAGAAATCAGCGACATCCTACTTTTTTCTTGAAAAATAGCCTGTGACGTGCCAATACGCGCGCCAATGGTACGACTGAAACATCGTGTTGTATTACAAAGTATGCGTCTCCCACAACTATTGACATACGCACAATTTCATTATGATATCTCGAGCCGTTTTGGAAAAATCTAATTTTGACTGTTTTTTTAAATTAAACTTCAACACGCTGTAGATCGGTAACGAAGCGTTTGCGGACCTATGTTTATGGGAACTTTATTGTATAGAATGACCTGGGAAATCACTCCCTTCAATATTGCCGCATCTTTTTTAAACACCCTGAACATAGGTGGTGTAATAAAATTTGTTATTGTAGAAATTTTCTTTTAATTTTATTGTATAATGGTTTACTTGTTTAGTCCATATTTAAAAACAAGTTGGGGTCCAAGTATTTAACAATTAGTTTCAGGAAGAAGCAATCCCGATTTTAAAGCGAACATATCTAGGTACATGTAAATATCGATAATTTTATGAACCTGGTCCACTTTAATCTACGACTGAGCATAAGGCACAAAATCTTCTAGTTATTACTCAAACTGTTAAGTTGCTAAAATTTGTAGCCACCTCTTACTGACCTGTTTCAAACGCACAAGACTTACCAGTTTTTTAAAATGCTGATAGACGGTGTTGAAGTTGACATAGACATACAAGCTTTTTGCTCAACTTCAACAAAAAAGTTTAAATGTCCGAAAATGGGACTTACAAGGTTGTATAAGTAAGCCATTGATATATACTATGTTGTGCAGTGTAAATATAAGCGCGGAATCCAAATTCAAAATCATTCATGTTAAAAACTACACTTTTAATTCTGTTAACTACAGCGGGTTTAAAATAGCGTAACGGAGTTTTACAACTTTTATCCAGTATTGCTGTTATTTTTACCTACAAGGTATTAATTCCTATTTTAATAAGTAAAAGAACAAATATGTAGTTTAGTTAACATATATAGAAAGTATTTAAATAAAACTAAGGAATTCCACCATGTTGCCTTTAAGCTTCAGACCAGACTGCTTTTTAAACTTTTCGAGTTTTTTTCGAACAAATTAGATTTAGGTTTCATAATGAGGCAATTTCCCTCAAAGCAACTGGCATGTGCTTTATTGAGAAATTTTATCATAGTAGAGAAATTATGTTTCCAAGAAAATCAAAAATTATATATAGGTTAATTAACAAAAATTAATGTTGAGAATTCATTAGTACTTTTTAAGAATTCTAGAATAGAATGTATGGCACTTGTACTGACTTTCCTTAATCCTTATTAGTGACATACTTAAAAAAGTACTGGTTTACATATTTATAAGTGTGATCTGAAGTATTCACGGTTCATCAACAATGGAAATGTGACACTTTTCACAGTTTTCTACTTTACGATCTTCAGTTAATAATAGTGCTGTAACTATCAAGTTAATAGTAGGAAGAGAATAATTTGGTAAAAAATCATTTTTAGAACTATCAAAAATAAAAACATGTAATTATGAAGAAAATGTAACCACTAATAAAGGCATCAAGTGTTACTTACTAATTGAGATTTTGTAGAAATATAATTTAAAAGAAAGCTAAAAGAAAAATAGATTGTAATACATTTTCTTTTCTTATTTTATATCTTCTGGAGGGATTAGATCACCTTGACAACCCTGAGTAATTTCTTATTCTTTATTACAGTTTCGTGTAGAAAAAAATGCTCTTTTATGTTTTGTTTAATGGGTGCATAAATATTGGTCCAAATTGTGTTAAAGGTATGTAAATGTTGATGTAATGTTCATGACTAAACTTAATAAAATTTGTTAATACATACACATAGGCAATTAACTAATGTAAACACGGACAATGACATGTTATTGACAGAATCAATAAATACGTGCAGTGTAAAAGTGTATAGTGATTGATAGTATTTGGGCTTACAATACATTTAATACACTTGATATACTCTGGATAATGTTTATACAATAAATAAAATCAATCAGCAAAATTCAATTTGTTCTCGATGTTGTACCACCGCATTTGTGAGTAATTGACTGTTCAAAGTATAAATTTGAAATTTTTTCTATTAAAACCTCAATAAATAACGTACGCGGTTTTGTTATTTTGATAACATTACAAACTTATTCAAATTACATACTTTACGTATGTATTCTGTTAAAAGTGTTAGTGTTAAATCTTGATTACGCATATATACAAAACGTTGAAGTAAATTAAAATGGTTATCTTCAACAGTAATAAACTACCGGCGGCTTTTTAACAAAACGAGAGCTACCCAGAAAAGAATTATAAACTGAAAATTACAATGCAATTAGAGGGTCGTTATTATCTTTTAAAACTGTGCCTGTAGCTATTACAGTGTTAGGGTACGACTAATGAGGTGACAATGACGAAATTTGGTTAAAAATTGCGATTTAAAGATCTTGACACTTTCATATTTATTTTACCGCAGTAAAATTTGTATTTGTCTGCTACTGTTTCATATTCAGGTTATTTTTTGTTATATGTAATTGTGATTTATAAACTAAAGCTTGTTCCCACTACGCTGGTTTATCCATAAAATTATATAAATAAGTGTTAGATGTTCTAATTTACTGAAATTAAATGACTTGGAATAATTTACTAATTCTATTTAACGTTTTTTCCAAGATTCATATTACATATATCATTTTGACCACCTTTTCCATTAAATATTAAAAGAATCACCGGGGCAATGTAACCAAGCATAATATGCAGTATTGTGATAAATAATTAAATATTTATATACAGGGTGGAACAGAAGAATGAAGTAATGGCTTTATCTTTGTTATTTCTAAAGTTACAAAAAATGTTCAGTATAAAAGTTGATTGGACATTTGTTTGTTTTGTTGCTATGGCAACCAACTTTTTTTTTAAACGACACTTATACTTTTTTCTCATTTTGAAACAAGTATATTTTTCTCTATTCAGACATAACATTTTGCAATTTCTGAAAAAAATAAATGAGATAAAAAATGTTGCTGCTGTGGAAAAAGTCATGCAATTATTAAACAAAAACATTACCTTTGGTAAAGAATGCCATATAAATTTGACAATTAAATTTATACAAACAAACAATAAATAATTATTGGTGGTTTAAACATTCTTGCAAATTATTAATTTTGAGGATATGGCATTTTAGTGAGAGACAACATATTGAAATATTAATGATTTATGGGTACGTAGGTGGAAAGAGGACTCAAAGCACAGTTTGTAATGTATAATCCTGTATCTCAAGGAACAATATTTCAACTGAGGACGCGAAAAGCACTGGCAGGCCAAAATCAGGAACAAGTGAGGAGAAAACTTTAGATGTTGGAAATTGAAGAAACAGTTTTAACGAGCGACGTAGTAGAAAATTTAGAAATTAACCATATTTCCATGATTATAAATTTAAGAATAGAAAAAATTCCACATTATAAGCTTCAATGAATACACGGACTCATACTTGGTGCAAGAATCACACATAATATCTGCAAAAAGCAAGTGTGATGACAACCTCTATAAGAAGGCGTATCATACGACCATTTCTTGATTAAATCCTTAGCGCTGATCAATATCTCCAACTGCTCCAAACTCTGTACTTTCTGAGATCATTCCTGGGTGAAAACGGAGGTACTGACTACAAAATTTTCTTCCAACACGATGGTGCTACTCCACATTTTGCGGTACATGTTAGAGAGTACTTAAATAATGCCTGTCAGATCTCCGAATTTGACGCCCTTAGATATTTTTCTGTGGGGTCGTGTAAAAAATAAAGACCACGTAATTTGGAGGACCTACAGGTGCGAATAACAACTTTTATATTGAACAGTTTTTTTGATTATTCAGGCGATTGATTAAAACTGGGTTCCATGAATTAATTGTTCAAAATTATTTTTAGAAGTAAAATACAAGTAATCATTTGAATGGAAATTAATTTGATACTATTAATAATGATATGTATTATGTGTTCACACTAAATACATGCGATAATGAAATTGATTATATTTTCACTTGAAAATCGATTGTTTCTCCTTGGAGGCGTGCTTCTCCAAATAAGTAACTCGTTTCTTGGGATTAATTCGTCTTCTTTCTCCTTTGATGTCATGTTAACACTTTTAGTATGATGACCACCTTCACAATCACTTTCAGAAGAATCTTCACTATCGGAAGTGGGTTCATAATTGTCATCTTCTTCTTCTGAGATAACTTCGTCCATGTCGGAAAAATCTGCTAACTCTTCTAACTCTTCCCTCGATAAAAACTTTTTAGACAGTGCTTCAAAATGATAATAAACTATTCACCTTTGCAGAACAACAAGCAAATAAAAGTTATAACGTAATTTCAATTATATATACCATAGAAGTCCATTATGATAAAACCAATTAGATTGACTGACTGATAAATGGAAACAATGTGCTATTACAGATAATTAAATTGTAATTGAAGGATTAAGTCTTTAGTTCTAATTAGCATTATAATGTAATCATTTACCCTAAATACCTTGAAGAAATTTGTTATTATCACAAGAATTCTCTAATGGGTCGGAATGGCCCTGAAGGCAATTGTTGTACAGAGGTACATTGTTCTGCTAATTTGAATTGTAAAAATTAATGGCTTTTAGGAATAGGTATCTAACTACGGTGTAAACAATGGTTAATAATTTTAAGGAGCTTAAACAATAATTAAGAAAGTAATGTAAAATTAAAATTAAAATATGGGTCGAATCGACCCTAAGGTAATAGGAAGGTTATAAAAATGAAAAAAAAATTGTGTTTATAAACATTGACACGCCCTGTATATTATTAAAAAAAATCTGAAAATTATGATATTTCAAAAAACTACAGGACCACCAACAATTTTTTGTCATTTTAAAATAAATAAAAGTCGCCTAACAAATCAATGGCGGCGACCACAAGTGGGATAATTTTTTCGAAAAACAATTGAATATCTCTAAAACCAAAGGATATAGACCCACACACTTTGGTTTTCCAAAAATGTAATAATACACAGGTTGTAGTACCTATTTATATCTTACCGTAGTCCAGAAATTATTTCTTTAACTTATTTTGTCTTTGTACAATCTTCCACCCCCTCCTCGTTTGACCCCGGTATATATACACACACACACACACACACACACACACACACACACACACACACACACACACACACACACACATATATATATATATATATATATATATATATATATATATTCATCTCGAAACGATCCTAGTAACAGAACTGCTAGGAACTCTATAATGAAGTTACATCTTTTTATGTCTCCCTCTCTCTCAACTACATGTATTAGAGAAGGATGTTTAGCGCACTAAAACGTGTGACGTGATTAAGAACCAGCATTAGTCACTCCTGTCATTTTTTGAAATTATTGTTTATGCGTTTATGGTGTACTTTTTATAAAAACAGTTTTTTTTTCAAAACTACCTACAACTTGTACAGTGAATTATCAGTAATTTGGTAACATGTTTACATAATTTTTATAAAATTTACAAAATTTTAGATATGCTACGTAATAAGCACTTTAAATCTCAAGCGCAGCTCGTAGTTGTGAACGTGCATAATTATTTTGAACAGGAACGTGACAATCAAGAGACACTCGTTCTATTTGAATCTGTTATGCAGTTGTGTAGTACATTATTGTGCAAAATATGACACTTGGAAGGACACTTTTAGCGCAGGTCTGAAGCATGTGAAGTTAGTAGAAGTACAGTTATTTCTATAAAAAAGGGTTACACAGAATGAAAATAAACCTGCACAGTCACGTGTTACGCGGATAAAACGTACGAAATCCAAGTCCACCGAAGTTGATGACTATGGGAAGGATGCAGTAAAGAGAAGCATTTATGAAATGCATTCAAAATGTAAATACAAACATGCAAGACATGTCTGGTACTATAATACATATTTTTGTAGGTATATGTTACGCTGGCACCATTACAAAAAGAATTAAGCAATAGTCTAGTTTTCGATTTCAGTAGATCAGGTTTAAGACGTTTCTTGCACTCAATTGGCTTTTCATTTAATGTAGATGATGGTAGGAGAACAATCACATATTGCTGCCAATCGTGTACGATTATTAAAAGAGTATTACTAAAATAAAGAAGAAAAATGATACAATCCTGTATTCTTAGATCTTCAGTCGAGGATAACACAAAAGAAACTGGCATGATAAATCTAAGGAAACCGTGAAAGAGAAGCCAATAAGTGAAGGATAAAGGTTTGTTGTGATTTAGTTATTACATTACAATTCCTAATAAAATAACTGTATTTTTTAAATTTATAGTTGTTCATGCAGGTAATGGAGATGGATTTATAATTTCCGATGCTTCACTTTTGCTTTCTACAAAATCACAAAGTGCTTCCTGTGAATGCCGAATACTCAGACGCATACACAGGTTACCTTGAAGGTACACTCACGCCTTCACAATACGACACGCAAACTTACCACCCATCACACACAGAATACAGACATTACAAAGAAACTGCACACAAAAGAATTTTTGGCGACACAATCCCAACCAGAGAGATCCTTACCACTCCCTACAACTACAGATTTCCTCAATTCCCACGGAAAAAAACAAATCAAAATTCAAACACCCCCCCCCCCCGATACTAATAAAACTCTCTGACGACCTCCCCTAGGAGATAGAAGAATCCCTAGATAATACTCTATATGCCCTCCGCAGCCCCCCGTCTATTCAATGACGACCTAGCATGATACCGTCAAACGAATGATTCTAAGGTATACAATTACACAAAACAACGCAACACCAACAATAAAAAAATGACCAAGGCTGACGAGAAGAAGGACTTCTGACCAGTCTACGCACAACATCTAAATAAGTTAAAATAAGTAAGTAACTAACCATATGCATGTGCATACTAACAAAAAGAAAACACGGAGGTGTGTGTGCGGAGTTGTTTACAAAATGGTTTGAAAATAATTTAATTGCAAACTTAAAAGATTTATCTTTAATTGTAATGGACAACGCTACTTATCATTCCAAACTTCTAGAAAAAATTACAAATAATTCATCTAAGAATGAAGAAATATTAATTTTCTATTGAAGGACAACACAGCTTACGAAGCTAGCATGTTTAAAACGGAATTACTACCAAAAGTGTACGAAATATAAGAAATAGCACACAAGTGTTGACACAAAATATTACGGTTACCACCATATCACGGTAAATTTAATCCAATTGGACTGGTGTGGGCAAACTGAAAATAATACTACAACAAAAATATAGGAAGACATAATTCCAAACTTAACGATGACCATATAAAAGAAATATGGATGGAATCCTTGCAACGAATTGAGGGACATATTTGCAGAAACGCATTAAAAATGCCAAAGTATCGTATGTTAGAGTGGTGATAAATTGAAAAACATTTTGAGGTTGTGAAACCATTAATTATATCTGTAAACGATTCCATTTCTAAGACTGGTACCGATAGTGAATAATTTTTTCAACTTTAAATGTTTTAATAGCAATGTAACATAAATATTCTAATTTTAAATAACATCTTGATAACTCTACAATAGGTGGACATTTAACTTGGAGCAATATGAAATCTATTTAAAATATGTGCTAAATTAAACATCTGTAATTTCGATGAACTTAGAACTACATTACACTGTACACACTTTCTTCTACAAGAATGAAATAATCACAAATGTATCGATATTTATGTTATGGTAAAGTATCTACAAGAATTATGTAGATTACACAGAAATAATTATGCTTCTGCTATAAACCTTGAGAATAACAAACTTTTATCAATTTTTCCACCTCAAATAATATTATAATTTATAATAAACAAAAAAAAATATTTGTTTACTTACAAATATATAGGTTATGTATTATGATGATATGTAATTATAATCAAACCATGTCCTAAATTATAAAATTCACTCTCGCAGCAAAATATGTTTGACTCTATCAATAAAATAAAATTTTGTTCCGATAAAAATATTAACTAAAAGATACTTTGCTTATTTAATGAAGACTTACGTCTTCTAGATCTTAATTGGTCTAATTTTAAGAATGAGTCATACCCAACTTTATTTGAATCAAACTGTACCTAACTAAAGTGTGTGTTAGTGTCACCTATTAGCTAAAATAAGAGAATTAGATCTCTCCTGTCTTTTAGAAAAATCGCGTGTTTTTCTTGTAGTTTACAATTACGGTGTTTGACACCGATGTTGACTTGCATGTTATAAAAATTCATGCTAACTGTGGAAGGTTCAAGTCAAAATACGTTATTTGGGTTGAAAATGAGTTTGTCTGGTTTACGCTTCCTTACTTTCTTCATTTCGTCGGCAAGAAAGCGTCGTTACGTCACAAAAAGTCGCTAAGATAGGTCTCCTAGTAAAATAACCACTTGTTTTGTACTCAAATTGTTCATACAATATTCAGGGTGGTCAGGAAACAATGAAATGGATTTGCATCAAGTGTAAACGTTAATGAAAGGATAGACTAAAAGTATGCCCAGGGTGAAAAATTAATCCGAGATATCATATTTCAGTAGCATAATCAATTATTAATAGAGAACGAAACTGGTCTACCTAAAGATATATATCAGGTGTTACGCTCGACAAAACAATACCTTTGGCTTATATCAAACGTTTTTATGAATTCTAAATTGATCAATGATCATGGATTAACTGAAAATCAACTACTTGAGTAAGAAAAGTAAACATATTTTAACTTTCCAAATTGTTATCTTTACTGAAGATAAAATTAATTTTAGGGACCAAGAAAACACAAATACAATATTTGCTCGACTTGATAAATTTTAGAGTTATAGTAACATTTAAGGATTGAGAATTTCATAAGAAACTTAATTTCCATTCCGTCTAGGCAGAAAGTTCAAATCCAAGTTTCATTAGTTGCATTTCATTAAATCCAAAGGGAAGCGAGAGTGCTTGTTTAAGAAAACAGATGAGTAAACACACGGTTAGATGACGTTGAAGAATACAATTTTAATTTTAAAGTCCTTTAAAATAAAGCCCTGTACAGATGAAATTTTATTTAGGGTATTCTGAAAATTTCATTGCACTGAAATTTTAATTTCATAATTCATAAATATATGATTAAGTAATAAGCTGTCCATTTTGTGGGTTTATGTTTTAATAAATATAAAATTTGAAGTTTCCATTTTTTTTCTAATTATTTTATTTTACCAATAAATGTAGAATTTGTAAACCTAAAAATATCAAAGTAAACATTGTCAATACAATTCATATAAAGAGAGTTTAAAAATTAGACATCTGGAAATGTTTGAGAAATGATTAATTTGGTAAAAACGTGACAATACGAGAACTAGGTTATAACAAATCCGTCAGCGTTACGACATGTTATGCGAAGTGGTTAAATCAACTTGAGGTCGGTAATTGTGAACTATTTTATGACGATTGGTCATATGCAGAAGGCACATGTATTCGTAATCCCCTCGAAAAATTGTACACCGCTTACATCACTTCCGTTTGTACTAACCTTAGGTACGCTTTAAAGAAAATAAAATAAACGGTTCACGGTCATTTTCCGCCGACAAAATCCCGCCGGTCAATTGCACCGGAAAATTGTTCGCCTGGACGGTGAATGTTGCTGAAAACATGACGAATCCCGGTCATTTCGCCACTGTAGCTAAATGATTCCCCGATTTCCTATTTTCATGAACTCGTTAGTA
Source organism: Vesta saturnalis (assembly GCA_036346205.1). Taxonomy (NCBI): domain Eukaryota; kingdom Metazoa; phylum Arthropoda; class Insecta; order Coleoptera; family Lampyridae; genus Vesta; species Vesta saturnalis. The sequence continues at coordinate 7,729,891 of JARFJB010000762.1, read as the reverse complement.
TTTTATGTTATAATTTCCTTGTGTGATAGTTAGAAGATAGAGCTAATAGTTCAAATTTCAATAGTTTTCGCTTGTTTTTGCAAGTAAGGCACATTTATTATTTATATTAAGTATCTTGTTAATGTGACTTTCTAATTCTCTAATAAATCTACCTTACTTGCAAAAACAAGCGAAAACGATTGACATTTGAAACTATTAACTCTATCTTCTAACTATACACGCATAAGGAAATTATAACATAAAATACGTAACGAGCTTTTCACGAAAAAGAGGAATATCGGGGAATCATTTTGACAGGCAGTGGCGGAAATACCGACGGATTTCGTCAGGCGGAATTTTACCAGCGAACATTTCACCGCGCGGGATTTTTACCAGGCGAACAATTTTCCGGCGGGATTTTGTCGGCGGGGAAATAACCGGACACCAAAATAAACAGAACTCCTGCAATCGATAATGCAGCAACGCGGGCTACGTCGGACACTGTGGCCGCTTCCATAAAGAAACAGTTGTCACTACTCCGGCAGTTGTAATGAGGATGCGGTTATGTTCTAACCAGTCGAACCAAAACAAGAAAAGAGCTAGGGCACCACATAAAGGACATCTACCAGGATAATAATAACGAAGAAGCACGAAGCACCATAGAAGGACCGCATCCAGGGCACCGCCAGCAGAGAAGGAAGTTCGACATCAGCTGTTGATTAACAAAAACTTTTCTAATACTTGTTTTTATTTTAACACTTCTTCCCTCGCCGAACACCGAGTCTTCCGTTACATAAAACGTTTCTACCCCCTAATGTCCCGGTTATTTCGTCAACCCCAACTCGGACGCAGGTCGACCCCCTGCATGGCCGAGCCACTAACTTATTCTGACACCCTCACCACACCACCTTCTACACGTTAGTCTCAACCACATCGACACACTAGAACATATTCACACGTTCACATATACCCTCAAAACCAGTAAACAAAGACAGCACAAAATCACCTCGCACCTACTCCTAAATTTCTTTCATTTACCTGCACTATCCACCTCCGCTCCTCAATCCAACCCACTCAATTCAATATTCGAGGTCGAAGACCCCTTTAACATAACATTCACTCCATTCCATTGCGGGGTAGGCAAAATAATCCTTGCCTCGTTTATTTCAAATCTTTCTGTATGCTTTCCTGTCCCTGACAAGCCCCATTATTTTTGAAACTCCTTGTCTTTCTTTCATCATACATTCTACCGCATTTAGTCAAGTCTTAAGCGGTCTACCAGGCCCGGCCTTACCTCTAACTTCACCCACATAAACCGCATTTAGCCAAGTCTTAAGCGGTCTACCAGGCCCGGCCTTACCTCTTACTTCACTCACATAAATCTGTTTTGTTAATCTTGCGTTGTTCATTTTTTCGATGTGACCAAACCAATAGTACCTTTATACCTATCATCATATTTCCTTCGCCACATTCCTTCATTATACACTTAATTCATTATCTTACTTCTTCTCGTTTTACCGCATGCGCTTCTCAAGTATCTCATCTCCACGGAATTTATTTTAATTTCGCGTTTTTTTTACATACCCATGACTCACGTCCATATAATACTGACGGGACAAACACCCTATTATAGATTACTCGTTATGCAGCAACGCTCATGCTTTCGTTTTCCATTATCGTCCACATACTTCCAATCACTTTCCGTCCAACATTGATCCGTCGTCCAATCTCGATATCTTTTACACCATCTGAAGTGTACATTCCACCCAGATATACGAACGCACCCACTTGTTGCACATTATCACTCTTTTACACTTAAAACACTTTTCGATCGCCTGATGGAGGGTAACCATCTGATCAACACATCCTCTCCCTGGCACGAAGCCAACCTGCACATTCCAAATCTTAGGGTAGTTTGACGTACTATATCAACCAGTTCTCTTCCCAATACTTTACCAGGCACACTGAGCAAACTTATTTCTCCGTAGTTTTTGCACAAACGTTTGTTCCAATCAGTCGACACTTTTCCACACTACGTGGAATAATTAGAACACTTCTCGTGTAAGATTTGCACCTCCATATTTTAGCATTTGAGCAGTGATTTCGTCCACCGTTTTTCAACTTTCCTACCGCTTTCTTTATCCCATTTAACCCAATATCCTTTTTGGTTTAATTCACTATACCTTCTACATTCTTCTTATGAAACACTTCAGTCTTATTATCCTCACTATTGTACATCATTCCGAAATGCTCTTGTCAGAATTTCCTCACTTCTTAATCACTCCATAGAATTTCGTTGCTCCTATTCGTCACTCCTACAGCGTTCTGTTTTGAGACACGTTTTGTATTTTTGAACCATTTCCATATATATATATATATATATATATATATATATATATATATATATATATATATATATATATAATATTATATTAAAATATGGTATACAAATACCTTTTTAGACAAAAACTGCGTCACACAAACATTTGAACACACTGAACACCGCGTAACTTATAAACATTTGAAAAGGAATTTCTGATGTGAACAATACGATGCGTAATTCGAAGTACGCTATGACATCTGCTCTTATATACAATATGATAGGTTTATCTTTTATATTTAAGATTATTTATTATATTCATTTCATGAAAGGGATTCTTTACGAAAAAGCAATGTAAAATAATAATAAATTGTAATATTTATAATTCAGTTATCAATTCGGTAATGATAATGACATCTCGTATTCAATATATAAACAAATTGTGAATACGTACGCGTGCCGGGAACGAGCATATAAAATTTTATTTACAACGTAATATATTTGCTCGTGTGAGACACTTGCATATTCAGAATCTGCTGGAAAGGACGCTCGAGTCAGACACGGGTTAGTGAATTAAGTGGTTAAACAGCTGTTTTAGTAATACGTGAAATTTTCATTAAACATTATATTAATTATAAAGACCAGGTGATATCAGGGTAATTAAATAAGAGCAATGTTAAGTCAGGCTTACAAGGGAATCATTAACAGGTGAGTGTTGTGTTTACATTATGTATGAAAGTTACTGTGCTGATAATAATCAGCTGTCCGGTATTAATTGTTTATTTCAATAAAATAAATTGAACTCGGGGCAGGGATTATTAATAGGTAATAATTATTAGTACATTGCTGATGAATAAAATCATAACAGGAAACTGGAATTTTATATATAGGTTAGGTCTTTATATATATGCAGGTCTGGATTGTTTACAATTAAACCGGGTGATTATTAAGAGCGTTTCATTTGATGTACTTTTACAATCTAAAAGGTCCGCAAAATGCATTTTAATAGTTTTTAGATTGCTTGAATTGGTTCTTGCGTTTCCAATAATTGTTTCCCACTCGGATGGAGCCCATACGGTTTGCCTCTTAATAAAACATTCAATCGTCGCATGAATCGGATTCACATGCATATACGTGTGTCCCGGTGGTAGAAAAACAATTTTTATTGTTTTAATGTTTCTAGATTGGACAATAAAATACAATAACATTGAACGGGTACTCCTATTTTTATTCTGGCCAGAGCAACTATCACAATTAAGGGAAACGTATTCAGTAGTTCCTCTTTTGTCAACTTCATTTAAATATTTGTATATTGTTGTACAAATTTCGTTAGAATCTCTTTTACCATCACAGTCACCCCAGAGATAACAAAATCCTTTCTGTGTCACATTTTCATAAACGGTCAGGTCATAAAAGAATATTTTCTCGCATAGTACAGCAACAAATTATCACCATGAGACGTACTTAAGACATGGCACAGTTATCCTTTTTAGGTACGTGAAATCCAATGTTAAAGTCCTTAAAGATTTTTCTGAAAATCTTGTTACTAACATGACCATTACTGGCTTCATTAATATGCTCTTTTTTATAAATTCTATACAAAAAAAACATATTTCTGAACTCGATAAGTAAGTATTTTCGGAAGCTTTTGCCCGGCAATAGTGACAAGGCACAGCTGGTAATTTTGATATGAAATTAATAACATTTGACTTTAGCTCTGACTAGTCTTGTTGGATGGCTCACGTCGTCCCTTTACATCAGCCTTGAAAATTCCACAAAAATTTCATTACATTTTGTGTACCTTAGGGTCATTTGCGAGTTATCTAAAGTTTGCAATAGAAATTTTTGGAACACTCGATATTCAACATTTTGCCATGGAATAAAGTAGTTGTATGATTTATGTCTTCTGCTCACTTCAGCTTCTTGTCTTTTCTTTCTTATCTGAACGTCGTTTATGCATGACAACAACCAGTCATTTGACTTTGTGCATTACCGAATCCCAAGTAGAATTCATGTACTTGTACATCTTGACGAACCAGTTCAGGAAACTTTGAAGTAAAATGATTGGGGCAATTATCTCCGCAGGGATTAGGTTGCCGTTATTTTCTTTTCCATAGTTTTTTTCTGTCATACTTGACTTTCTTTTCGACATCTTTTGTTTCTTTGTAGGAGGATTACCCACTACTTGATGCTCTAAGCTGCTTCCGCCAATAAAATGTTCATTCTCATCAGAAGATGCTTTAGTTTCGTGGAGAGGTATGTCTATTACGTTGGTAAAATTGTGGCCTTCAAGTCAAGGTACGCCCTCCATCTCATCGATAATAATAATGATAATGTTTTCATTAGTCAATATCGGATTATCTACACACATTGAAGATAAATCTTCTATGTTAATAACCTTGCTGCATTCTGTTATAATGCAGTTACTTCCTAGGTTTACAACATACCCAATTTGTAAACCTGTTCCGGTTTGATTTTCACCCGGAGTTTCATTAGAATTTTCAGTGTGTGTCACAACACTTATCTTTTTAGCTCGACTACTCATTGCCTAAAATGACAAAATCGTTGTTTTGCTTATTAGATGTGACAAGAATAGTTATAAAAACTTTTCAAAAAAGCAACTAATGTTAGGTGTACCTTAAATGAACAAGTGGCAAGCCAAATAGGTCGTGGTGAGAAAACCTCTGAATTGATGTTAAAAATATAATGTTCTAAAGCACAGTAATAATTATTATTATTGTTACAATAAACGATTTTCAAATTTAGCCATAATCAGGTGACCTGATTATAGGTTATGACATGTCAGTATTGTAAAGTTGACCATAATGTTACCAAATTTTTGCGCATACCAAATTTACATAACGCAAAATGATTAATTACTGCATAAAAACTAACATTATCAAACAAAAAACAATATTATTATAAGTTTCCGTTATGAACGAATAAGTTCAAAAGTAAATATGTAATTAAAAATTATTATTAATTTTATTTAATACATAAATAAAAAGTTTACTTCGAGTAGGATTTGAACCTACGACCTGTACTTTGCTAGAGTACCGCGCGTTTATTTTTGTATTTAATAAAATTAATAAAAATTTTTAATTACATATTTACTTTTGAACTTATTCGTTCATAACAAAAACTTATAATAATTTAAAATTAGACAAGTTACTATGGTGTGCGTGAATACTTGCGGTATTGCAGGATCACATTCCATTATTATAAGTAATTTAATTGTAATGTCATTATATTTAAAATTTACATCAGTTCTACATACACAAAGACAAAATTTACATCGATTGGGGCTCTTATCTCGATATCGCAGATGGTTAGCAAAGTACAGATCGTAGGTTCAAATCCTACTCGAGGTAAACTTTTTATTTATGTATTTAATAAAATTAATAATAATTTTTAGAAAACAATATGAATCTGAATAAAAATGTCACTTGCGTGGTCCGGAATTCTTACACAACGGTAACACCAAACCGAGAATGTATCGTAACTGACATAATTTCGATCACGTGACTTGACGTTACGATCTACTGCCGGTTGCTGTCGAACATACGATATTTTAGCGAGGTATATATAACTTTTTGGTAAAAATAATGTCGCTTCCGTTCGGACAAAACAGCTGTTTTCGCTATTATTCTAAGCTATTTCGGACACGATCATTTGCCGGTTACGGTTATCCAAAAATATAGATTTCTACAAAATTATCGCTTACGATGTCTTGCCGGTAAGGTTTCGACATGCTCTTTGATTAAAATAAGTTAGGCAACGTTGTCATTTAATACGTCATAAAACATTGTAACGTATAAATAAACTTATGTGGTTAGAAGCAGCAAGAGGTAATGTGTGTTGCCTACCAGCGGGTACATAAAACTCTGAAAACGTAAGAGTATAGTATAAGGATAATTCACATCTAATTAAAAAAATCAGGTATAGTAACTAAGACCGTTATACAATGCGTTAACATTAATTAGGCTATGTAAGTATTAACGTCGAAATAGTATTGAAATTTGCTTTGACGTTATTACTAGGGACGGGCAGATATGCTGCAAAGATAGTGCATGTATGCACTTACATATGCAATAAAAAAGTGGAGAAATATGCACTCAATGTGCAGTAATATAGCCATATATGCACTAACATATGCGCTAAAAAATTTTTATCAGGATTTGAAGAAAATTCAATTTTTTCAGTTCTTGTTTATTACAATTATTAGTAATTGTTACAACTATTTATGTACTCCTAAAAACTATATAACGAAATTAAGCATAATTATTTATTATATTTTATTTGTTATACATTACATACATAAAACCCATAACATAATACAGCACAAGAAGAAAAATAATTAAATTTAGAGATTGTTGCAATAAATAATCATATTTTTCTCAATTGTTTCTATAAGTAAATTATGGCGCTTATCTTCTAATATGTGCTTGTAATGTGAAAAGCTTCTTTCTAAATCACAAGGTGTAATAGGACAATATTTAAATAAGTTAGCATTTTGAACAGAAAAATTTGTTTCGCCATTGTCATTGGCCATTTAAAATGTCTCTAACAGATTTTATAGTAGAAAAACCAGAATTTTTCTTTATTAAATGTGTAACAACCCATTTTGATTAAAATATACCGTAATTTACGTTCTTCGTTCATTTAGTTGTAAATATAAGAAAAAAATTTTAATTATTGAATTATAGGAATGTGTTAGGCAACTTAATTTACATTTTGGTGTAACTTAAGTTGCATATCATTTTAGAGGTTTATAGATCTATATATTCCACTTAATTCTTTGCCAAATATTTTCGCGCAACGCGTCATCATCCAACTTCCAAAGCGTCCATTTTTTCACTTCCTGATGAATCTTGTGTTGCTTAGGAAGCCTTTTTTTGGGTTTCCACCTAAATTTTGTGAAAAGTGCCATTGATCTTTTTTTTTTATGATTGTGGACCTGAACAGGCTAAATTAGGCCTATCGTGCTAAGGCACTCAGGAACACTTCGCGGGATAAGGAAATGCCAATAGATGCCTATGAACAGTTACCTTAAATTTTCTCATATCATAAGTGAGAGGAAAACAGGAACTAGGAAGATCATTCCAGAGTTTAGAAGCCGTGTAGAAAAATGTGGATTGCGCCCGTTTGGTACGACAAGTGGAGATTTGTACTGCATACTGATGATGTGAATGGGCGAACCGAGTGTTTCTGGCAAAGATAGACCGAGATGGTATCAAAGAATGTAATTCAGCAGCACAATAGCCGTTGTAATAATAATAATAATAATAATACAAAGAAAGAACTGAAACCATCCTTCTATGCTTAAAGGACTGTATGTGAGAAGTTAAGGACGGGTCATTTATAAGCCTAATCGCTCTCTTTTGAATACGATCAACGATATCGAGAGCGTATTGGGGAGCACTAACCCAGAGGTGACAATTATATTCCAGATGAGGCCGAATTTGGGCCTTATACAGCAGAAGGAGTTGTCGAGAGGTAAAGTACTGCTTAGATCTGTACAAAAAGCCTATTTTACGAGCAGCTGTTTTGGTAGCTGACAGAAGATGGTCAACCCATGAGAGCTTTGAAGATACAGAGTAGTACGGGGGCACTATCCCCACCCCTCCTTTTTACGTCACAAGCCCCGCCCCTTTCACTTTTTATATGCCCACGTGGGGATAGGTTTTCCACCCTTATTTTTACACGCTTACGTGTAGGACGTGTTTTTCACCCTATTTTTGCACATCCACGTGTGAGACCGGATTTTCCACCCTTATTTTTACACGCTTACGTGTAGGACGCATTTTCACCCTATTTTTGCACATCCACGTGTGAGACCGCATTTTCAACCCTAATTTCTGCACATCCTCGTGTGAGACCGTATTTTCAACCCCTGCTGAAATTTTATCCTAATTATTTTTATACGCGTACAGTGAGACAGGATTTTCCACCCTTATTTTTACACATCCACGCGTGATACCGTGTTTTCAACCCTAATTATTTTTACTCGCTTACGTATAGGACATCTATTTTCACCCTATTTTTGCACATCCACGTGTGAGACCGTGTTTTCAACCCTAATTATTTTTACTCGCTTACATGAAGGACCGTATTATCCTTATTTTTATGATTTCTTTTGGGGTTAAACCTTATGGCTGTATTAAGGACCTTTTGACAGCTAGGACTTTTGCTAACGCGAGGACAGGGGTGGGAGCTGGTCTTGGCTTAGAACTGTATTTAGGGTTGGAGCTTAGGGTGGGGCTGGTCTAGGGTTATTCTTAGGGTTATTTGGTGGTGTTAAGGATCTTCTGGTTATATTAAGAACAGTGCCCCTGGAGGTTAGGCAAATGCACACGCATACAATGTAGGAAATTGCATAATTAATAAGATATTATTATTAAAATTATCGGTGCTATTGCTTTAAAATGGCCAAATGTTGTAATTCTAATAAGGAGGTTCTTGTGCGACACGTGTAGTGGCTTCTCAACTTGTTCTCGGGCCTTCGCCCCCTGGCTGAAATGGTATGGGAACCCTAACCTTATAAGACAAGTGTAGAGCTTAGCCTATCGTGGCCTTGGTGCAATTATATGAGGTTCTAACTTATTCTTACAGCTGTAGGCCTTCGCCCTGTCATACAAAATTGTATTCTAATAAGGGGTTCTTGTAAGGCAGGACTTGTATCAGGGTCTGCGCCCTGGCCCCTTTGAGTTAAAATTGATTTAGTGCCATCTAGCGGCGTAAAGACTAATGAACATTTTCTATAACAGAAGCTGATGATGCACACCTCTCCAGCTCTATGCTGTTTCCTGCTCCCTCTCTCTTTCTCACACTCACAAACGAATCAATAAATTAGTCAATCTCAAACAAATCACGTTCGATCATCAGATAAAACTCAATCAATCAACAGAAATTATGTCTTACAGTTAGCGGTAAATAGATTACAGTTCAAACTGAATGCATTAAAGTGTAATTCAATATGACGTGAAATAATAAATAATTTTTACCCTAATGGAATGATGCTTTATGTATAGGCAGATCCTCTAAACAGCCACCACCTATACATTAGGAACATCATATCTGATTTATTTGCATGTTTAATTACATACACACAAAACTATTTCATTGTAACGTGTTCATTAACAGCTGTAAAAACCCGTTAAAAAGTACTAATTACTTATATATAACATAGAGTTAAATTAAAATTAACATGTTTTAAGAATATCAGGTTGATATAACGGAAATAAAAGGCAAAAGGTTTTAATGGTTTATTATTATACATGAATTAACAATAACTATAAGTTTAAAAACCGTGCGTACCTACTATTTTGTAGAGTTGATCTTATGTCGTTATCCTATAAGCATGATAATACATTTTAAAAATCTTTATAGGCATTTTGTTAACAATATCAGGTAAAAACATAGATTAAAAATAATACGCTCACCTTTAGAAGTTTTTCTTCAATATGCTAAACTGAATTTTTATACTACGTACTTCACTAAAACATGCTTTGTGAATGGCTATAAACAGCCCATTACATATCGGACATTAACTATTTAGAAAGTAATACAGAAAACCTGAATTCGTATTTAAT